>CAXHSM010000929.1:1361159-1394123 GCA_964019185.1 Maratus speculifer
GGCATTGCAAATTGCTAATTACAATTAAAAACAATCGATACAGTAAGAGATTTTTCATTATTTTCAAAATATTTACCTTTTGGATAACACAAATTCACATCATCGTATATATATATATATGCAGGGTGTTTCGCTACCAGACCGACAAACTTCTAGGGGTGATAGTAGACATAAAGACAAACATTATTAAATAGGAAACCATGGGGCGCAAACGTCTTCTGTAGGAGCTAGGGGCCATTAAAGTTTAGGGTCCAAAAATTCAAACGCTCATAAAACTTAGAAAAAAGGGTCGATTTGTTTGCGGTTTTCTCTAAAATCATTCTTTATATCACGATTTTTTAATTTTTTAATTTTAAAGGTTAAGTTCGAAAATTGTCGGTAGAGGGCGCTTTAGACTTTAGAGTAAGGAACAAATACTTTTTGCCGTTCTTTTGTGCATGGGGTTGAAATTATTCTAAAGTTTAGACTTTAACTTAAATTTTAAGCCCAAAATCGGAAACATGGGGATTGGTTAACTAGCGAAAATTTAACTGTGAACCGAGGGGGAGATTTTAAACGCTCATAAACATTGGACAAATTAATCGATTTTGTTACGGTTTGCGTGTAGGTCATTCCTTTGGTAATTATTTTATTGAAAATGACGCACAGCTGTGGTGTCCTCATTTTTTCATAGAGGGCGCTTCCGACATATCTCCGATATTTCAATGGCATTACTCCTGGGTGTTTTACTACCAGACTATCATACTTCCAGGAAGTGTTAGGGATGGAAAAGCGACTAGGAATCACATAGGAATGTAACGTTGAAAATATCTTTTTTGCGAGTTATGGTTAAAGGAAGCAGAGAAAAAAACAACAGAAACAAGCAGAGAAACAGAAACACGTTAATATGACATAAAACAGTTTGTTTTAAGGTTTTACTAGAAAAGATGTTCGAAATTACGACCAGAAGTAATTCGACATGCTTGACAGTGGCATCGCATGTAACTCCTCACGCTTTGAAAGATTCCTGGAATCTTTGATAGATTTCCGGAAGCTACAGAAATACGAGCTGCTAAGTCTTTAATTGATGGTACGGGATTCTCATACACCCAACTTTTCATGTGACCCCAGCAGAAGAAGCTCATACTTGATAGGTCCGGTGATCTGGCAGGCCAATAAACCAGGCCACCACGACCTATCCACCGCTGTCCATATGTTACGTTGAGGTATCGGTGAACATCATTGGTAAATGTGGAAGAGCCCGATCATGCTGGAACCACATAGAGCTGCGCAACGAGAGAGAAACTTTCACGCGCATTACCGTTCAGCTCCATCTACCGCAAGAAAATCGCAGCGCCATCTACTGTCTCTGTCAAGCTTGCCGGACTTTTCCTGGTCGTAATTTCGTACACTTTTTGCAGTAAAACCTTTAAATAAACTTTGTTCTGTCACTTTAACATATTGCTGTTTCTCTGTTTGTTTCTGTTGTTTTTTCTCTGCTGTTTTTTAAACGTAATATGCAAAAAATCAATTTTCAACGTTACATTCCTGTGTGATTCCGATCATCTTTGCATCCCTTACACTTCCTGGAAGTATGGTGGTCTGGTAGTGAAACACCCAGGAGTAATACCATTGAAATGTCAGACATGTCTCGGAAGCGCCCTCCATCAAAAAATGAGGACATGAAAGCTGTACGTAATTTTGAATAAAATAATTACCAAGAGAATGACCTACACGCAAACCGCAACAAAATCGATTAGTTTGTCCAATATTTATGAGCGTTTAAAATCTCCCCCTCGGTTCACAGTTAAATTTTCGCTAGTTAACCGATCCCCATGTTTCCGGTTTTGGACTTAAAATTTAAGTTAAAGTCTAAACTTTAGAATAATTTCAACCCCATGCACAAAAGAACGGCAAAAAGTATTTGTTCGTTCCTCTAAAGTCTAAAGCGCCATCTACCGACAATTTTCGAACTTAACCTTTAAAATTAAAAAAATTAAAAATCGTGATATAAAGAATGATTTTAGAGAAAACCGCAAACAAATCGACCCTTTTTTCTAAGTTTTATGAGCGTTTGAATTTTTGGACCCTAAACTTTAATGGCCCCTAGCTCCTACAGAAGACGTTTGCGCCCCATGGTTTCCTGTTTAATAATGTTTGTCTTTATGTCTACTATCACCCCTCAAAGTTTGTCGGTCTGGAAGCGAAACACCCTCTGTATATATATATATATATTATTTTACGCTACAAGTATATTCAGTACTCAATTGTCAGTTACAATATTTAAAGCAAAATTTTATTAAAAACCTAGAGTTAGTCCATCTTGGGGCATCTCTAAGCATGATTCATCCATGCCAATATAGAAATTTAATCATTATTTTGATAAAAGGCAATTTTCGAAAAGTAGAGTATATTGGAATAGAAAGAAAAACTTTTTGTACTAACCTACTGTACATATTTCAAGCAACTAGACAATTTGTCTAAGTAAATAGATTAAAAATATTTTATCAAGAAATCTACTTTATATATCATGAAAATAAAAGTATGAAAGTATCAAAATAAAAGTTTTTCATTTCCTGCAAATGAAGTGACTTAACTGAATCATGAGTTTTCAAAAAGTTATCCGAGTGGTCAATATAACAAGGTGTTTAAACCAAAATTCTTAATTTTAAACATTTTATTTACAAAATGCCTTGTGAGGACCTTTTTCATAAAAAAAAATTGTGCATTTCATTCACTAATACTTCTAAAAAAATAAAAAAATAAAAATCACAGTTTTTTTTTAACAAAAACAATTGCACCTCATTAATATGAAATTTCATTTAACACAAAATAACAGTGAGGTCCCATCTGAAAATGAGTCTATCACTTATTCTGGGATTCAAACAAAGTTTCTTTTGGGGCTAGTCCTCAGCTTATGAATTCCCTTCACTAAAATAAAGTCTCTAGGCATTTGATGCATTCGTATATTTAAAATATCTCCTTGGGAAATTAATATGTTTAACTTCTATTTTTTTGTACTGACTTCTTAAAAAATATCTGTTTTCAAAATTTTCTAAAATATAAACTTAATTTTAATGAAGTACAGTAGACTCCCGTAAATCTGCAAACCTAAAATCCACAACTCTCTAAAATCCGCACATAATTTACAGATGTAAACAATGAAACATTCAGTTCAGATGTAGGGGCAAAATTTGATATTTTTATTTTTATATCAATTCCATATATATTTTAATTTGTAATTTTGATTAATATTACTGAATGCATGTGTTTTCATGAAAGAAGAATAATTTATTTTGGAAAAAAAAAAATAATAAGATATTGCTGATATCACTGGTAATCACAATCTTTTTACCAATTATATTTATGTATTAACCAAATTTTTTTGGTTATTAAGATTGGCTAAACCTGAAGTAAAACTTCCTTATTTTATCATTTTGATGTGAATCAGTAATCTTTATTAGGCAAATTTCATATGAAAAATGCATCTTATTTTTATAATAAAAATTTTATCATATCTTACTGATTATCAACTTGACCTTTGATTTAATATTTTAATCATGTTAAAAATTATTTTAACTTAATTTTTATTATTTTATCTTATTACTTGTTTTAATATTTTATTATATTGCAAGCCTTCATAATAGTTTCAATTTCATTGTTAATTACATTCAAATTACTCTTTCAAAAATGTAAACAAGGCAATGACCAGAAATCCATAAAATTCTAAAATCCGCAAAACCTCTGGTCCCAAGCTGTGCGGATTTGAGGGAGTCTACTGTATTGAAATTTTACTGAAAGTTCATCAGCTTTTAACACATAAAATATTAAATTAAGCATAGATTTTAGAAATGTTTTTTGAACTTAAAGAAACATTTTTTAACATAAGTACACAGAAAAAAGAAGTTAAAAATATTAATTTTCCAAAGAGATATTTTAAATATATGAAGGCATGAAACATTGAAAGGCGTAACATTAAGGAGAAAATATTTTTAAGAGGACTTTTCATGCACTTGAATACATCTGCTTTGTAATGTTAATACAATGAGCAGGTTATTTTCAAATTTCTTGTTTAAATTTAAAAATTATTAAATTTTTTTTTTTTCTTTGCTTAAGTTAGTTGAAGGTCGATCTTTAAGATGGTTATTTTTAACTTTTTCCGTCTCGGTTGCAGATTTTTTTTCTTTTTTAAGGCATTTACTATTTTGGAACTAGTTTTTAAATTGAAAATACCTTTTTTAAGCAAAATCTGAAACCAAAATTGAAAAAGTAAATAATTCTTATAATAAACATGGAACACATCTATCATATGCAAAAAAAAAAAAAAAAAAAAAAAAAAAAAAAAATATTCAAATAAAAATGAGAATTTCGCAAAAAACCTGCCTTTAGAATTAACATTATGGAGTGGGTGTTTTCAGGTGAGTGAAGAGTCCCCTACAAAGTATGTATTCTTACGTGTAAATTTCAATAAACTGTAAAAAGAAACTTCATTATGCCATCAGTTATTCAAAAAACGTTTAGTTTTAATTGAACAGAATACAATCAAATTCAGTTTATGAGCAACAAAATGTTTCAAAAATAAAAGTAAAAAATAAATATCAAGCCAATTTGCTGTATTCAAATTGAAATTTGAGTAATATTAAACTAGTCTGTTTAAAAATAAACAATAATAAGCAGAATTATTTGTTATATAAAGAAAAATAATAATAATGACTCAATGATAGAGCAGAAAAAATGAGTTGCGTCACATTAAATTTCATGCAACCATAATCAAATAGAAAATTGTACAGTATTTAATCGAAGAGAAACGAAAGAAACTACATTACCTTATCATTAAAAAGAAGTTGATTACGTTAAATTTATGTTTAAAAAGTTGCCTGATATTATGTTTTTGACGTTTGAAGGGGGGGGGGGATCCTCTGAGACTTTTAGCGGAAAGGCTGTTGTCTCGACTGATCAAAAAACCTGATATTACAAACATTGGAAGAGACAACGACGCCAATAAAAGAATGAATCATGAGTTACATGATGATTCATTGAAAGTGCTCTTTTGATTCTAATCATCCATCATGATTCATTCATAGCGTTGGCATCTATTTGCTTAAAGAAAAATATATATAATATTCAACTCGTATCCTCTGATTCTAATAATGGCTAATTTTTAAAATATAAACGCGGTGATCCATCCTCTTTCTTAAAGTAAGTTAATGATAAGATGTGTTTCTCCGTTTAACTCTTTACTAAATACTCTCCAATTTATGACTTGTTCCTGTTATAGCAACAGAATTTCCTGTATCGCAACTTTTATTTTTACTAGGTAATATTTGACCATTTAAAATATTATGAAAAAGTTTTTTCTGACAAGCATTTTTATTTATCCATTTATTTAAATGTAGTTTATTGTACGATTTTTGAGTTTAACAAGAAGAATTCATTTCAATTTTGATCAAGAGTCTGTTTCAAATGTTCAATTTTAGATCATCGTATTGCTATCAAACTGAATTTGCCTGTATTGAGTTACGTTAAATGAAAATATTTTTTAAATGAACTACCCTAAAATATTTGTTCTTAACAGTAATTAATATCGTACCTATAGGGAGATTTTAAAAATTTCCCAAAATATTAAAACAGCTTAAAAAATAGCAAGGACTTAAAGAATCTGAGATTTTAAAATTACATTGTCCTCATGATGTCATTTAGGCTTCCAGTTAATGCTGTGGATGCTCTCATAAAAAATATTTTCTACTGTTGGCTTATATTTAGCAAAAAATACTTATATCACCTGTTCCAGAAAAATACACGGTACCGACAATGATGCCAATATCACTAATTCAGGATTTCTACAGGTTAGGCAATTAAAATTTTAGGCAAAAAGTAAGGTCTTTTTTTAAGTAACCGAACTGATTAGGGAATTTTTTATATACACTCACTTAAAGACACTCGAGGTACATTTCATCATGGAACTAGCCCAAGTTATCAGTAATAACCAAGATATTAACTTTGAAGACACAGGCGTAACATACAAAAAGTCACAGCTGGCATAGTTTATGTGTCATAGGCTTTTAAAGCCTAGGTAACAACTTTTAATGATACATATGTGCAATACAGTGCTTAGGTTATTAATTAGTAATATATTTTTTTGGAACTTTCTGTATGCAATTACAGTCAAAGTTCTATAATCCACACAAGTTTAGGCCAAAGGTTGTGTGGATTATAGAATATTGTGGATTGTAGAGTATTGTGGATTATACGTGATTTTATTATTCCTAGACAGCGTTTTAGTCCTATAATCAGTATAATATGAAAAGATAAATAGAATAATAATTGATTATTGGATTTCATATCTCAAAAAATGTTTTTTAAAAGTTATTTTATTAAAAAACTAATATATTTATGCATTTAAATAAAAATTATTATACATGTTCCGTAATACAGTCTATGTTTTACTGTTAATAAAATAAAAGATTTAAATTAAAAGAATATAGACGTTTTATTATGATTTTTTTTTTTCATTTTTTTTTTATTATTTGTTTTAAAAAATCATTTTTGGATCACAAATTTGTAAATTTTTTAAAGCATTTATTTCATTGTTTACATTCGTAAAGTAATGCGGATTTTAGAAAATTGGGAATTATGGGTGCATGGATTATCGATCTTTGACTATAATACTCTCAGTTTGGTGGTTGTGTTGTTATTACGAGTATATCGGAGGTTTAAATAAATATAAGGCAGCTTTTATACATTCCACGAACATTTATTAAACTACACAAGACATAAATAAAACGCGTACAAACTTTTGGAACTTTAGAATTGAAACTCAACTCAGGTGCGGTTACACGTGATAGCTACCGTTAGTAAGGATTACACAGTTAATCCATAGAGTCACTTATAACACATCTCCCTTTCTTTGAAAGTTCAAAGATTCAGTCTTTTGGGAGGGCGAACAGTTCTGCCACTTCTTGTTATATACGCCTTATGTACAGGTACAGGCTTTGTTGGAGATTTGGGCAACTCAGCTGTTGTGGTTTTCATTGGAGTCGTCACCTCAGTACCAGGCGATTCAAAATCATCATCTGGCTCCAATTCGGGTTGAAAATCTGGAGATGTTACGAGATTCTTCCTGTTTCTTCTATAAATTTGCTTGCCCGATTGTACAAGATATGATCTAGGATATGGTGATTTTTCTAATACTTTGCCAGTTACTTGCTTGTCTGTAATCCACACTGCTTGACCCTTCTCAAGATTTGGAAGATCTCTGGCTCCATGATGTTTATCATAATTCCCTTTCTGCTTCTCTATCCGCATTTCTTCTTTCCCTTCTAAGATAGTTTTGTTGATAGCTTGAGGTTGAAGTTGAGCTTTAGACATGGGAAGAGTCGTTTTATTCTTCTGCCCATCAAGAGTTCAGCAGGACTGAATCCGTTTTCAAGAGGAGTTGCTCTGTAAGCCATCAGTGCCAGGTAAGGGTCTTTAGACTTTTTGATTCTTAATTTTACGATTTTAACTGACGATTCTATAAATCCATTGCTTTGAGAAAATTTCGGACTGTTAGTGATATGCAAGAACCCATAGCTTTTTGAAAATTCCATAAATTCTCGCGTTTTCACAGGATCGAACTGAGGACCATTATCAGATCTCAGAACATCTGGAATTCCATGACGTGAAAAGATGGATTTGCAATGGTTTATTACTTCTGCAGATGTCAAGTTATTTAGCTTGGCGATTTCAGGATACCGTGAATAGTAATCCGTAACAAGAAGATACCAGGAATTTTTGTATTTAAACAGATCAAGACCTAATATTTCCCAAGGACGTTCTGGAAACTGAGTTGGAATTAGTGGTTCATGTCTATTACTTGTTTCTTTGATGCATTCTATACAATTTTTCACTTTATCTTCTATTTGTTTATTAATTTGTGGCCAAAACACTGAACATCTGGCTCGAGCTCGACATTTTGTAATACCAAGATGCCCTTCATGAATTTGATTCAGTACTTCGGCTTGGTGTGATTTGGGAATAATAATTCTACATCCTCTCATCAGCAATCCTTCTTGAATTGATATTTCGAATCGATGCTGCCAGAAAGGTAAACACAGAGGATCCAGATCCTTTTTAGAAGGCCATCCCATCATTGCATATGAAGAAAGTTTTTGACATGTTGGATCGGCATTTTGTGCTGCTTGGAGTTCTTTTAACCTATTTCGAGATGCTGGGAGAGTATCTGTAATCATCTGAATGTAGGCATCTATTTCTTCCTCCAATTCATCCCTTTTTGTTGCTTGCATTTGAGGACTTCTAGACAGTGCATCTGCTGCATATAATTCCTTTCCTGGAATATGCACAATATCATAAGAATATCTCATCATCCTAAGTTTCATTCTTTGCAGCCTAGGAGAGAGGTCGTCTAAGTACTTACGAGAAAAAATTGGAACTAAAGGCTTGTGATCTGTCTCAATTCTGAAGCTTGCTCCTGTTAAATAATCTCGAAACTTTTCGCATGCCCATACAATGGCTAGCGCTTCCTTTTCAATTTGGGCGTAACGACCTTCCGTTGGAGTGAGTGTTCTTGAAGCATAAGCAATTACAGAAGTACTGCCATCTTCTTGTTTCTGACGAAGTGTTGCTCCCAAACCATATGATGATGCATCTGACGTAACAATTGATTTTTTATTTGGATCGAATATTTTTAAAACTGGATCTGAAGACAAAATTTTCTTCCAGTTCAAAAATGCTTTTTGTTGATCATGATCCCATACAAAGTCTCTTTTATTGCTAAGCATTGATGTCAACGGATGAAGTAGATCGGCATAATTTGGAATAAAACGTGCTAAATAATTAGCAAGGCCTAATAATTGCTTTAGCTCCTTCTTATTTGTTGGCGGTTTACAGTCTTGGATGGCAGCAATTTTCTCATTGTCTGGGTGTATTCCTTCACTGTCAACAATGTGTCCTAAAAATTTAATGCTTCTTGCAGAAAAAACACATTTCTTCTCATTTAAAGTTAGATTAGAATTCTGAAGACGTTTTAAAACTTCTCTTAACCGCTGATCATGTTCTTCTTCGGTAGATCCCCATACTAGGATATCATCCATGTGACACACTGTTCCACTTAAATTTTCAAGAACTTGAGACATTCGTCTTTGGAAATGCTCTGGTGCAGACGAGATGCCGAAAGGTAATCTTAAAAATCTGAACCTTCCAAATGGGGTTATAAACGTTGTGAGATAGGAGGATTCTTCATCCAGTGGAATCTGCCAAAATCCTGAGTTTGCATCCAACTTTGAAAAGAACTTAGCACCTGATAACAAATTCAATGTATATTCTACTTTCGGAAGTGGGTGAAATTCTCGCAAAACATTTTTATTAAGTTCTGTCAGATCGACACAAATTCTTACTGTTCCATTCGATTTGGGCACTATAACAACTGGTGAACACCAATCTGTAGGCTCACTGACTGGAATTATAATTTTTTGTTCAACCATCTTTTTAATTTCATTTTCCGTTTTTCTTAAAAGAGGTATTGGTACACGTCGTGGGGAACTAACTGCATACGGAATAGCTCCAGGTTTCAATTTAATTGAATAACACCCTTTCATTAGTCCTAAGCCTTCAAAAAGTTCAGGAAATTCTGCAGTAAATTTATTAACTGTAATTTCATGAAGATTACGTAAGTTTGGCCCCAATCCAAAAGAAAGTAATGCTGGCTTACCCAGAAGGCAAGTTTGCAGACCGTCGATTACATAAATTTCTTCTTGGCAACATTTCTGTAAAATTGTAATATCCGTTTTGAATTTTCCTAACACTTTTAATGGATTCTTATCAGGTCCACACAAAATTTTATCAGCTGTGTCTAACTTCAGCTTTGACAAAAATTTTCGGTATACCGTAACAGGTATTGCTGTGTGGTCAGCACCGCTATCAATTTTGAATTTAAATTTCTGGTTGCATATTTTCACAGGGACAGTCCAATTCTGGTTTTCTTTCCCTTTTTCCTTAACTATACCCAAAAACGAAATTTCAGAGTGTTTTCCTTGCTTTTTAGATAGACAAACTTTAGCATAATGTCCAATTTTGGAACAATTTAAGCATTTGGCGTCTCTAGCAGGACACTTCCGTTTTTCATGTTTTTGTTTACCACACCATTTACACTGTTCTGATGCCTGGTTAGTCTTGAAATTATTCGCGTTCGTTTTATTTTTGATAGGTTGTTTTCTTTCGTTTTTAAATTTTCGCGAGTTTTGTAAACTTGAAGACTTATTTGAGAAAACAGCATTTACTGAAGTTACTTCGTTAGCTACCAATTTCTCTTGTTGTTGTTTAACGGATTCGCTTAGACGCACTTTATCAATAACTTTCGTCAAAGTAAGTTCCGAATCTAACTGTAATTTTTCACTTAAATTTTTGTCTCTTATCCCAACAACAATTCTGTCTCTAATCAGCTCATCATGCAAAGCCCCATATTCACAATTTTCAGCTAATTTATATAATGCCGTAATAAAAGTGTTTACAGATTCACCATCGAGTTGTATTCTTTTATTGAATTGTGCTCTTTCAAAAATAGTATTTTTCTTAACTACAAAATGATCATTAAATTTATTAAGAACAACAGTAAAGTTAGTTAAATCATTTCCCTGCAAGCCAAACGAAGCAAATATATCTTCGGCTTGTTCTCCCATAATGTAAATAAGAGAATTTACCTGTTCTTCTCCAGATTTCGCACTTAATCCAGATGCAATCCGATAGCGTTCGAAGCGGATTTTCCATTTAGACCAGTTTGCAGGTGTACAAAATGTAAAATGTTCCGGTGGATGTAACTGAATGCCTGCCATAACACTATATGTTACGATAAAACTTAACTTTCAATTGGGATTTTTCTTTCAAACGAAAAATTTTTTCACAATACGTTAAAACGTTTTACCGCTGCCGCCATGTGTTGTTATTACGAGTATATCGGAGGTTTAAATAAATATAAGGCAGCTTTTATACATTCCACGAACATTTATTAAACTACACAAGACATAAATAAAACGCGTACAAACTTTTGGAACTTTAGAATTGAAACTCAACTCAGGTGCGGTTACACGTGATAGCTACCGTTAGTAAGGATTACACAGTTAATCCATAGAGTCACTTATAACACAGTGGTTATCAATTAATAAGAGCAGTATGGCTCATATTTTTCAAACTCGTCCTTTATCATTTGATCAGTATATATACAAAAATTATCGCTTGTTTTACCTTGTATGATTTAATGCCAAAAATGCCTGATTATGGCTTCACATTAGCTAGATACCTTATTTGTTTACACATATATTTGCTATGTCATCAAGTATTTTTTTTTTTTTTTTTTTGCATTTTTTGTATTTTTATGATGTTTTTGGTGATTTTTTTTTGTGATTTTCTTAGTTAAAATAAAAATTTGTACATCATTATATAAAAACAGGAAAAGTTATTTAAAAAATGCTGTAATTCATAATTATGTACAGTAAATCAATTTCAATTGACATCACAACACCCACTGGACAAGAGGAAACATTATGATAAATAATATATGTAATCAAAAAATAATTATACAAGGTTTTTTTTCTGTTTTCAGAGATATATATAAAATGTTATTTTGGTACTTTTTAATTAGGTGGGTGCCAGTGTTATATATGCCACTGTGATGCTGCATTTAAGAATGTTTACAACTGTACTATTGAGTGCAACTTTAATATTTTTAGCACACATCTTTTTCTTTCCTCATTTTAAATGAAATTTGGGGCAATCTGAACAAGCATTTGTCCCAATTAATTCAGATTAGCAGGCTTTTAATGTATTTCACTTTTTTTTTTTTTTTTTTTTTTTGCAAGAATATATCAGAAAATCTCTAATCAGTGAAAAGGTTCATAATACTTCTTAAATTTACTAACATGTAGACAGTTTTGTATACAAAATATGATTTTTTTTTAAATGTGTATTTTTGAATATAACTAGCTTTTAAATTTATATATGCAAACTTACAAACTACACACCAGTTTCAACTGACGTCAGCCAGACATATTTTTTGTTTGCCCCTAAATTTGGCCACTTGTGATTGGTTAGCTCAAAATACAGGCTATGAATTGTCGATTATGATTGGTTGAATAAAACTTCAGTGGCATGTGATCACATGGCTGAAACTGATCGATATTTTGCTTCATAACATAACAATAAGAAAGTTGCAATCAGTTGACTGCTTTATTTTTTTTTATTTTTATAAATTTTAATATATTGGTATAAAAAAATTAGTGCCATCAACTTTGGACACTTTCTCCTGGTTCCACTAACATTTCTGTTATTAAAAAAATATTATATATGATTTTTTAATGTCAAAATTGAGTAGTAAATAGTTATCATGAAACAATAAAGAAAACTGTGTGGATTTAAAGAGGTAATTTCTGATTTTTTAACTACAGTATAGAACCATTTATCCGTAAACCAGATGACCGGAAAACCAGTTACCTGGAATTGTATTTCTAATAGACTGATGTTTGAATCTTTGCAGAAAATAATGTCATACACTGCCAGTTGACATATGGATGGCTTGACACAATTATATAGTTTGATAACAGCATGTTGTATTTTAAATAGAAGCATATATAGTTTTATTGTAGATGATTTCATTTTTAGGCAGAGAAAACAGGAGAATTTACGCAACCAAGGAATTTCCATAAATTACCTTCTTTTAAACTCTTAACATTTGATCTTACCTTCATCGGATTCTTAGTTAAATTATTCTACTAATTAATTTAAAATTAGAAGTAAGATCACAACCACATATATTCCATAAAATTTATCAAATGGATGCTGCTTTAGTGCCCAACCAGTTAACCGGAAAAACCTGTTGTCCGGAATGCATCTGACCCCAGCCATTCCAGATAAATGGTTCTGTACTATATCTCTGAAAGGTCAAAACAAAGTAGTAATCCCTGCTGCGGGTCTCTTAGTTTCATGTAAATTGCACATACTTCATGCACTGGACTTCAGAAACTCGCTTGCAATAGCATCTGCTGATGTATTAACACAGCAAACTCAATCAACAAGTTTTTTATTTTCTTTTCTTTTTTTTTCTTTTTTTACATTCAAACACAATAAACCAATCGTAAATATTAAAGATATGAGGAACATTTTCGTTCTGCAATTCTCAGCTAAAAAAAAAAAAAAAAAAAAAAAAAAAAAAAAAAAAAAAAAAAAAAAACAATTGATATCAAGGATTAGTAATCTGCAATTTTCTATAATTTGTTTTATTTTACAAATGTAAACAGTGGAGAAAATTTACAAATTTGTGATCCAAAAATGATTTTTAAAACAAATTTTAAAAAATCATATTAAAACATTTATTTTTTTAATAAAACTCTTTTATATTACTAACAGTAAAAAATAGTTTCACAATATGCAAAAATCTTTTAAAATACTAGTGTCTCTGAAATAACAGAAGATGGTAAATGTACAAACTTCAGATGGTAATGCTCAGACAGGTGACTGATGCAGAAATGATATCGAGTGTTCTGAATCCTACTGATTCTAATGATTCTGAGACAAAATGAGAATGCAGGAGCAGTGAAAAAATTTCTATCGATAAGGGACTGATTTTAGAAAAGCAATATTTAAATTCCTTAGAACAGCAGAGTTGCATTTCTCAACAAAAGCTCACAGAATGCAAGAGAGACTTACTAAATTAAAATTTGATGTTTTGAAACAAACAACACACGATTCAGTTTTTCTAAAACAAAAGACTTTTTAGATAATATTGATAATACTATTTCATAATAGTTTAATAAGTTTTTTTTCTTTTCATATTTGCAGTTTTAATCATTGTTTTAAACTTAATGATATTATTTTATACTTCCTATTAATAATTTCCATTTATTTTACTTTGTATTGTTTATTTTTGTGCATAATTTATTCTCATATTTTCTATATACTTTCTTGCTGGAAATTTTCTTAAAAATAAATTTCATACATTGAATTTTTAACAGGCAATTATTTTATTTAAATGCATATATATATTAATTTATTAATAAAATAACTTTAAAAATGCATTTTTTAGATAGCATATTAATTTGATTACGAGATTTCATATTTATCTTTTCATATAATATTGGATTTTAGAATTAAAATGCTGTCTAAAAATAATAAAATAACGCATAATCCATAATATGCAATATTCCGTAATCTGCACAATCTTTGGCCCCAACTTGTGCTGATTATATAACTTTTACTGTATTGCAACCTCAAGTAAGATTAACCCATCAGATGTATAAGAACTTAGTCTTTGACTTTTGCTCTTTTTTTTTTATTTTAACCCTGATGAAGAGCACGATATGCTTAAAAGTACCTACTAGATTTTCAATTGTCATACTGTAAATAAAGATATCTTTAAGTAACTTTAATATTTTGTTTATAATCTTTATGAGGTATGTTTCATTTCTTTGAATAAATAAAAATAAATTTATGCCATCTCTTATGCATATTTAATTATGCGGTATTACTTGGTTATCCTATCGACCAAAAATTACTGCCAAACTATAAGATTAAATGCCAATAAGGAATGATCATGAATGTCACATTAAATACAATACACGTATTTAAAACGTTATTAAGTGGTTTTTATTTCGACTTTTTATTTGTATTTTTATTAATATTCTACTAATTATTTGTTTTTTTTATTATTTAAAATAAGAATTATGTCCACATGCATAATTTGGCTATTAGTTTGGCGATTTGTGTAATTTGGTGAAATTGGTCGATGGGATAACCAAGTAGTACCAGTTATGTACAATACTGATTACTTGATCTTTACCTTTTCACAGTTTAATCATTTTTAAAATTATCTAATTTTATACTTTTTTTATTTTGCTACATTATAAGCATTCACTGTAATTTTTATTGCATTATTACATTCAAATTAATGTTTAAAAATGTAAACAAGGCAATGACCAGAAATCCTCTAAATTCTGAAACCTACACAATAGCTGCAGGGAATTCTTTAGAACAGGGGTTCTCAAACTATGGTACACGTATCAGTGCTGGTACATGAAGCTGTGTTTACTGGTATGCAAAAACACGATAATGATATGTGAATCAAAATAAAAATACAGCTTAGGAAATGAAAAATTGCTCAATTACCCCCCCCCCCTCCTTCTTTCTTGATTTGTCAGTTTACTGACTCCAATGTATCTGCTCTCTGATATTACTATTTTGACAGCAATTTGCTTTGTCTCATTTTAATGTAATTTTGATCTTTCATCACAATTTTCTTATAAATAAAATTAACACTTCATGAGTAAAGAGTAAGTGTTGAGTCAAATTTTTATTGCCAGAGAAAAAAAAAGTTTAGCTGGGTTACTGATTAGAGATGGGAAACATAGTTAATTTTGATTAACAGGTTTCATTGTTACATTCTTGCACAAATATCAGGTTCCAAGAATCTGTTATTTTTATAACATGTAACTAATTGCTGCTTATGATGTCAAAAAATTTTTTTTTAATTGGAAGACATTTATTCAAAATCCTTGAAATACTTTTTGGATGCAATTTTAGATGCAGTTTTTCTTTGAAATGAATTCACACCATTAAATTAGTTTGTCGTTAAAAACTTTAATTCTGCAAAACAAAAATTTATCTAGTTATGATAGTATAAATTTCATGCATTTTTATCGTTTCTTTTTCTTTTATTATTTTCACTAAAAACACATTTTCCATTGCTGTGATTAAAACATTGAAAATTCATAAAATTGAAAGTATCATAACTCAGTAAGTTTTGGTAATATAAGAATCAATTTTTACAGTTTACTTGTTAGAACATGGAGGAACATTTTCTAAATAAAACTTATGATGGAACCGAGACATTGTATAAAATTTGAAATTTTTTAAACATTTAAAAATCCATTATTTTAACATAAATCGATTTTAAAAATAATGTAGAACAAAATGTAAAAGATTTTTGTAATTTGAACTACACCTCTAAAACTAATGGTTATTAACTATAGGTAAACAATAATAAGAAATACCCTGCATAACAACAGACACAACTTTAAAAGCCAGATTGTTAAAAAAAGCAAAATTGCAGTCATATCCATGAACGCATATTTAAAATGAATGGCAAGAATATGAAAATATTATTTTTACACTTTTAATCAAATTCAATTCATGCAAATAAATTTCTTATGCACAAATATGTTTTTCAAATCAATTACAGTTGTATTAAAACTAATTAACCGGGAAGTGACAGCAAAGACAATCACCTCAGTGAGTTAACGGATGAAGTTCTAGGATTTGTTAAATCGCGATTCGCATATTAAAATTGTCTGCCAAATCATATCTTGGAATCCCGATTTAAAAGGGTGACTCGTAGGTTTACCATTGTGTATTCCTGGTTCCATTCTTTCATGCTTTCACAACTATAAAAAGAAGATTGCAGGTTGAAGGATTGCTGGTCAGAAGGTTGCAGAAAAACATAATAGTAAACTTACGAATGAATCGTTAAAATCAGGTTTTTAGTATTTTCCTCCAAGATATGACTTGGCAGACTGATTGCATTTTAATATACGAATCTAGATTTAACTAATCTTGGAATTTCATCCGAGAACTCTATGAGGTGAATGTCTTTGCTACCGACTCCTCACAAATTTTAAAATGCCTTTTTCTATTTTCTTTTAAATTTTTCAATAGATTAAAAACATGGAAATAAAAAAAAGTTTTCATGTCATTTTTTTAAGACTCGGTAATGACAAGGGAAAAAAATAATAATAAATCATTCGCCCCTCTCCTCACTAGAAAAAAATCTAGTATCAAAAATATCCTCTTCCAAATTCGAATATTTAAAACCAAATAAACTACCATCTGCCAAACACGGACTTATGCTAGTCTCTTTTTGGACCCGGGATAAATATGAATTTTGCCCCCATCCCCGCCTACGCAAATTAAATTTACAAAGGTAATATTTCTAAGTTTCAAACAGCTGACCTTTAAAAAGCACAATCATTATATATGTTGTACTGAACAACGTAACCAGCTTTGTCAAATATAGATTCTTTAAAACCCTGAAAATGGAATCGAAAAGAGTAGAAAAACATTCTGCATTATATAGGAAGAAACCTTAAAATCCTATATAATTTGTAAATTCCAGACAGAAGTACTTGAATAATATCGCGCTAAACATAAACTTGAGGTAAAAAAACAAACAAAATCTTCATTTAGCGCTGTCCCCCTCCCTTTTGTCTGTTGCCCGAGGCACATGCCCCCTCTTTTTATCTGCCCCTCCCTCATCCCCTGCCCAAAGAGTTGAAATTAAAACACACCTTTACACTCCACAAACCGTTCTAGTACCCATATCCATTGTTCGTTCAAATCATTTTCATTTTCCTTTCGATTACAAAAAAACGTGAGAACTCATTTTCACTTTCGTTGCAAAATATTCCATACCACTCAATTTGTTCTACAAACTCAATTTATCTGCACAACAAATTAGAGTTGTTTTAATTGCGATCCGTGATTTTATAACTCTTAAAAGTAAAACGATCTAGTGTTACATACCGATTACTTAGAATAAAAAAACAGAAGCGATAACAGAAAAAACAACAAGACAGCCAAAAAGGAATAATAAAATAACCATTTTCGCTCGTCAGTTAATGGTCAAAGAACTTAGAGAGAAAGAATCGAAGACTTTAAAAACCGTAACTACTGAAACAGTGCAAACAGCTCTGCTAAGAAACACTCTCAGAGGGGAAGATCCAAATCTTGGCTGGTTCATTGCATCCACCAATTCGCTAAGCGTTTGAAATATGATTCTTTTTGAGCACAATTTTAAGCTCTTTTTTCTACAAATGCTGAAATTTTGAAAAAATTATTTTTATTATAATTTTAATGTATACTTCTAAAAAACGATTGTTTCAAGTCTTTATTTTTTAATACGTTGCTGGTATCGTGATCTAAATTTAACAGAGACTTTCCGTTAATCTGTTATTAAATAATGAGCTGTATAACAATAACATTGTTATTTATCCTAATACATTAAATAATGCCCATCTCTATTATTGATACACATTTTTATTTCTATCACGAGAACTCTGATATCGTATTAACTAAGCAATTTTTTTTCAGGAGACGTGTGAATTTCTTATGTAGATTACATTTTTAAGTGTACCATCCACCTTAAAAAAGTACAAAATTTTTTAAACTGTTCAATTTTCATTTTTTTTTTTTTTTTTTGCACTATTTGTATATTTTTCATAAGATAAATTACCAGTATTCTGTTAATCTTCTAGCGGTTGACTGTAACCGAACTATATTCACAAACTTTCAACTCTGTGTTATACACAAACTCTAATTGCAAATATAACTTTATTATATTTTTAACTGTAACCTGAGAAATATCGTTGAACCTTCAACTCTATGCTATACTATGTCTTTTCTATTTTTATGTTTTTGATATAACTCATCTTATTTTATGTTTATGATACAACTCATCTCAATGTATTCAACTGAGTTTTGCCTGCCCATTCCCATTTTTCTTGCAAACAAAATTTATTCTTAAAAAAACGGTTTAGCTATTTTTAATTATAAATCTTAAGTGATGATAAATAATTAATCATCTAATAAATTTCTTATCCCTCCCATCTATAAAATTTGTTCTTCCCCTAATTTGCATCAAGCTTACAATGTTGAAGTTTTTCAAACCTCTAACTTTCTTTTCCAGCTATTTTATTTTATTGTAACTCAGCAACAAAATTCATCCTTTATATTCACACATATGAAATTTCCTCCCTTTTGCCTGCTTCTTACCAAATAAAATTTATTTACTCTTTAAAATTTCTAAAATTTTAAGTAATGTATTATTTAAATAAAGTATTAGACACTTTATCTACATAATTATTGGAAATTTTTCTGTAGAAAATTTGATTCAATATTCTTTCCTTGCATTCAATATTCTTTCAGATTCTAATTGCTTAAAAGACATATTGCTAACAGAGAAAAAAGTGTCCAAATTCGGACTCAAACCCTAACAATAGGTACAGCGTATCAATGTTCCACCAAATAAACCACTTGAAATGTCACTCAACCTGGCACTTTTTCCTGTATATATTGACAAGGCTGGCGACAAATACAGCACAAGATGGAATATTTTTCTGTCAACCACCAGCTGGGGGAAAACACAAAACTAATCGGAAATCTAGAATTGATGAAATTGAATATATCTACATAATTATTGGAAATTTTTCTGTAGAAAATCGATTTCCATTCATTCAGTATTCTTTCAAACTTTAATTGCTTAAAAGGCATATAGGCAACAAAGTGTAAAAGTGTCACAACTGGGACTATAACCTGGATCATCGGTGTAGCATAACAACACTCTACACACTAAACCACGTGGAACAGTACCCAGCTTGTACTTTTTACCACATATCATGAAAAGGGATACAACTACAGCACAAGATGGGAAATTTTTCCCTAAACCACCAGCTCTGGGAAAACACAAAATTAATGAAAATCCATCATTGATGAAATTAAATATATCTACATAATTGGAAATTTTTTTCGACATGCATTTGATATTCTTTCAAATTATAATTACTTAAAACAGGTTTATGGTTCTTTATTTCAATAATTTTCGCACATGGATGTGCATTAAAATTTCATTTTCAATTACATTAGTGTGAGTATGAACATATGTTCTAGTGTGCCTCTCTCACCTTATTCTTTCATTACTAAATTAGATTAAACAAATTTAGACCTTTAAACAAGATTCTATTTGACTGAAAACAACTTACACTCAATTCGAAATGGAGAGGGGGAATTGTTTGCAAAGCTGATCTAAGTTAAAAAAATTACATACTTATACTCAGAATTTTAAAGTATATTCCTAGACCTATAATGAAGACTTAAAGTTAACTTTAAATAGTTGTGGTACACTGATAAAAAGAAATTCGTTCTGAGCTATATATATTTATAAAAGTTACATCTATATATTTTATTTCCTTAATAAATAGAGCATTTCTCTAATCAACGTTAATGTGTTACAAATAATTTTCTTTGATGACCTGGACCTATATTTTAAATTTTGTGCAATATGTAAATTTGAATAGTGAAAATTAGATTTACATTACGTGTTATTTACTTTCTTTACTCGTATTTTAAAAGGAAACTAATGCATTCATGGATAAGAATACAGATTGCAAGGTCATTTGACACGGTGAAAAACAACTTTCCTCTAGAAATATCAAATGTGTTAGTACAGAGAGGCACAATACAGCATTTACAATATGACTTTGTGTGTGTTCTCAGTCATAATAATTTCAGAAAATACAAAATTTAAAAGTCAAGTTGATAAGCGACGCACATAAACAATGGCTATGTCGTTTGTTGTTACGAACATTGACGTGAGATGTCTTACGCAGTACTTTCGGGATACGGTAAATAGTGCGATATTAAAACAATCATAGATCAATAATAAAAGCTCAACATAATATATATATACATATTAATATATATACAGTCGACTCTCGTTAATTCGAAATCGGATAATTTGAATCCTCGCTTAATTCGAACTAAACATGAAATCCCGAAATTTTCAATGGCAGAATAACGTTAAAAATTTTCATTAATTCGAACTCATTTTCTCTTGACTTCGTTTAATTCGAACTAACGAGAATTCTGATTTTTCATTTTCTTTTCTTTCTCACGGATTTCAGATCATTTGAATAATTTTCTTTCTTTGATTTTTGTGAAAATTGTTCCGAACGAGTATACGTATATAATACAATGCATTTTATATCCACTTTCCTAGAGCCCCGTCTGTCCATCAGTGACACTTTAAATTTTTCTTCCAGCGTGCTTGTTGCTAATCTTTTAATTAGTTTATGTATTTATGCATTCTAATTAATATTAAGTCATATTCTAATGATAACAGACGAAAAAAGATTTAAAAAAACACTATAACATAAATTCCATTGTAATAGTACCATACTTTGTAATGTTTTCCATAATTCGAACTTCGGATAATTCGAACATTTCTTGTGGTCCCGACGAGTTCGAATTAACGAGAGTCGACTGTATATATATAATATATATATATGAAGGATACAGGCTATCCTTCATATTTTTTCATGTTCTATTGTAGAGTGATAAAGTTAGAAAAATGGCAAATTTTCCGTTATGAAATGGAATCTGATGCACTTTTTGTTTCGAAGCATCAGATAATTAGTATTTTGTAATTTCTTTTGTAGTTTTTAATGCTACGAAAGAAATATAATTTTATTTCAGTTTAACACATTGATTTTAATTTTTTCATGATAAATTTTTTATACTGTTTTTTAATGAATCGTAAAAAGTGATTAATTTATTTTGATTTATTGCAGATGGATAAAGCTATAAAGTTAGAAATGCATCACATAAATTAAAACTATCTTTAAAGTCTGAAATATGCAGCAAGATATTTCTTTGCAAAACAATTTTGGAACAAGAGCTTCTAGCTCACAGCGGGAAAAATGTTCTGTGTGTAAGATATGCAATAAGAGTTTCTCGCGAAAGCGTCAATTAAGCAAACACCTGTTAATTCATTCTGGGGAGAAATCTTTTGTATGTGAAATATGCAATAGGAAATTCTCCCATAAAATATCTCTAACCCAACATCTGTTAACTCACAGTGGTGAGAAATCATTTGTGTGTGAAAGATGCAACAAAAAATTCTCGCAAAAGAGTAATTTAATCAGTCATCTTTTAACTCATACTGGTGATAAACCTTTTGTTTGTAATATATGCAACAAGAAATTTTCTCATAAATGTAATTTAAGCAGGCATTTGTTAATTCATACTGGTGAGAAACCTTTTATGTGTGAGATATGCAACAAGAATTTCTCTCAAAAGAGTAATTTAATCAGCCATCTTCCAATTCACACTGGTAAAAAACTTTTTGTGTGTGAGGTATGCAACATGAAATTCACTTATAAGAGAAATTTAAGCAGTCATTTTTTAATTCATACTGGTGAGAAACTGGTTTTTGATTGTAAGATATGCAACACGAAATTCTCCCGTAAAAGTGATTTACGAAAGCACGACTTACGCAAACATGGGTTAATTCATACTGGTGAAAAATTGTGAGAGATGTGCAACAAGAAAATTTTTAGAAAAGTAACTTTAAAGAAGTATGCATTAAATCGTAGTGATAATCAAAATGCTCTTACAACTTTTTCCCCTTTGATCTTAATGCAACAAAACACTTTTGACTGTCTCTGTAAATGATTTATACGTACTATAGACTTCTTTTTTGTAGTGATTGTGCTGTAGAAAAGGGTAATTACATATCAAATTTTGAGGCAATTCAAGTCTATCTGCAAGAGCTAGAGCATGGACATCCATACCTAAGTCATTAACATTTTTCAATTGTCTAAATATTTAAAAGAAAAACAAGAACGTGAATTCATGCATCAGTTATACAGTACAACTGATACCGGGGTGCAGAATGAGAGAAGCGATCAAGTAAATGCCTAAATAAAAAATATATTAATCCTCATATAAACCATACAAATTTATTGTACCTTATTAAATACTTAACATAAATGTAAAGAACACATTCTAAAACAATTGTTATAAATATAATATAATACATTGCATTTTTAATTGATATGTACTGGGAGCAAAATGATAAGAACGAAACAGATTTTTCCAAATAATAAAAATATTACATGTTAATTAGGCTTCTTTTATATTTAATAATTTTAATGCAACATTGTAGCACAGAGTTTACATAGTTTTGAATTTGTTGAGGTGACAAAACCCGTCATATCTTCAAAATTTCAGGTTTTCGACCATCTTTCACCATATTTATGCCTATAAAAAAACATGGGATGTAGGTTCGGAGTATTGGATGGCCAATCAAGTTTGAATTACTTTTTATCTTTAAATCACTTTTTTCTGCATTTGAGTGATTTTAGGCATTAGCTTGTTGAAAGTTTCGTTACAGTTGATAATGTTTGCACTCGAGTTCAACAAAGGGCATTCTAACATGCGAATAAAAGTATATCTTTTTAGTTTATTCATATAGAGAAGCAGTTATAAGCATACCTACCGAGGTAAAAGTAGCCCAAACCATTAAATAACCTCCATTTAATTGACGCATAAGGAAATGTGTCTTTTTCACTTTTAAAGCCATGCAAATATGAATGAATACCATTTGGAATATCAAAATTAAACTTTTCATCAGAACTGAAGATAATTTTAAACCATTTCGCGTGCTGCTTCACTGTTTCTCTGCTAACAGAATGCGGGGTTTTTTACTGCCCAATGTTAAACGCGAACATTAATGTCATTTTACATTATAAAGGACTCCCAACATTTTTATTTTCCTTCGTAAGGTCGATACTGATTCTGATGTTTTTATCTGGCTTCCAAATTCCTTTACTGACATCATTTTACTTGAAACAGTGCAAATAATGAAGCTTTAAGATTGTTTAGAAATAATTTTTGGCCTCCCAGTAGATTTTGTATAAGCATAAAAAGCTGAATTCTGTAAAAAATGAGAAATGACAGTTTTTGAAAGTTTGATTTCATGAGAAATTTCTTGAAATTACAGTCCGAAGTTTTTAACAGATAGAACTTGCTCTTTTTTGAAGTTACAAAGCATTTTGATTCATCGTGCAATCTAAATATTTTACGAACTAAATGAATGTGACCAGAATGCCTTTTAAATTATATATAAAACTATCCATCAATCATGATCACTTTGCTCCTGTCATTTTGCTCCTGTAAAAATGTAGCAAAATACATATTTTAAAAATTATTAAAAAAATGTGTCATTTTTGTAAACGATTACTTTAATATTGGTGGAATACCATGTATTTAATTTTAACACATAGGTTTACGCATTTACTTAGTAAACGTGAATTAATTTCTTTGTTTTTTGTATCATTCCTATCATTTTACACCCCGCTGTAGACTATTTTGTCAAAATTTTCTCTGTTTTACATTAGTATGAGAAAAAAAGTACTTTTTTAAACATCAGTAAATTGTTTACTATCAGTAAAATGTTTTTGTTTTCCATCTGGCTTCTCTCTTCTGAAATAACCACCGTAAAAAGTATCTGACTAAATTGAAATTTAATGGACATGTTGGTGAGGCACCTGGATTTAGCTGTATAATTTTTTCTATTTTTGGTTCAATGCTTCTGAAAATTTAAAAGGAATATTATATTTTTTCACCATTATGCTTTTTCTATGGCAATTCAGATGACTTTCAAATTTCCATTTGTTCAAACAGAATGGTGTGTCTGGTTAATGTACTTAAGTAGTAAATTATGGATACTAAAATTTCCAACTAGAAGTTTAAATTATTTCTTTTATTTTGAAATATTCCCAATACATTTGTCAGATTTTTAAAATTTATGTGTATAATTTTTGGCAGAATTTTATATATCTGGAGCAAACATGCAAACCATACTTTCTCCTTTAAATACAAATTTTCATAAAACAGAAAAGACTTATTAAAACAAAATAACTCGTATTTAACACTAATTTTTATTTGTTTATTTTTATTACTGTTATTCGAGAGAATTCCAAGCATACGTAAGATATTAAGCCTAAAACTAATTAATAAAATGTATTTAAAAATTGAAGAAATCACGTTATGACCGAATACAGAGGTGGAAACATCTTTTGATTGTTTGGCAATCGGATAAAACGCATTTTGAATGAAATAAGTTCTAATTGACAAAAAATACAAAAGCATTATTTTATTTGAGCAAATATTGAACTTCAATTGATTATTGATAAAATTAAATGACAGATTAGGGTACCTAGTAATATTCATCAAATGTTTATTAATAAATATTTGTTTGCCAAAAGGCGACTTCAAATTTTAAAATCAGTATCTTTATCTAAACAGTCACACACTTCCCCCTCTTCTTCATTACAGGCTGGTAAATCATGGATAATATGATTGTACCATTTTAAGACATCATCAGGTTGATTTTGCTACTAATCACCATACAATATTTTCAAAAGTTTGTCAACATCTTTTTTCTTGACAACTGATATGACACAGTTAAGAGGAAGAAATTTTAAAACAACCTTTTGAACACGGGCAACAGTAATTCTCTTTTCAAAATATATACACCAGATTCTTCACATATATATTGAAATCTATAACTCTTGAACCCTTTCACCTTAATATTCTTTTTTCTCTAAAACAATCCGTTTCAATTGTGAAATGTTTGGTAGGTTTCGAAAGTACACATTTGGTGATTTAGTATCCAGAAATTCTTAATCAGTTCCCAAAATTTTCACATCACCAACGATATTGTACATTTCATAATGTTTTTCCTTTGATATGATTGTAACATTTTCCTTGGGATCTTCTCAACACGACCAAACGCACGATCTGCAAGAGAAAACTATGTCCTCTGACTGGAAGGTATAGTGGTATTTTATCAATGCTTGAATTCGATGTGTAGAAAAAAATGCAAAAGCATATGAATATTTATGTTATTTTTATTTTGGGCAATACACCCATTACTAAAGAGCCTTAAAGTATTTTTTCCTTCAAAGTCTATTCTACTTAAGTGACAATGTAAAGCACATGACAAGGGTTCCGTAACCATTCAGGACAACAGTGATTGGCAGAGTAAGAAATTACTGTTTGAATGAATGCAGGCTTTGGAGGAAGCACTCTTTGTTTCAAACATTAAATTTTAAAATTGGTTTAAATTAGGGAATTTTTTTGTTACAAATGCTGTTTATTTCTATGCTATTTAATACAGAGTTAAAAAACTAATAATGACTCTTTTTTTTGTGAGAAAACACGGTTTGAATGTTTGCTCCACATATGTTTTCCAATGATATGAAACTTTTTTTTATTAATTTACTTAATCGATATGATATGATATATATATATATATATATATGCGTGTGTGTGTGTGTGCGTACAGCCCTTGAAAACAAGCCATGTACCACAATCTCCAATTTTATTTATAATTGTTCCACTATTGTTAATTCCATTTGATTGTCTTGTCGATTTTAAGTTTGTTATTTTGGGTTGTTCTATATTCATTGTATATGTTGATTTGTAGTATTATATAATGGTTATATATGTATTTATGTATATATATATATATTTGTTTTTCTTTTTTCCTCAGACACCTAGTAACTGCATTTTATAATCTATGAAAAATAAAACATTTAAATAATAATATTTCGAAAACAATGAACACAAAGTATGACTGGAGGATGTGAAACATTGGTTAATCTTTAAAAATATGATCTGCAATACTGCCTTGTACCAAATTTAAACTAAATTAGTAAGATTATCTTTTTTTAATATAATGTTAATACTACTAAAATCCTATCAAAAAATTTTCTTATAGTGCCTGCTTGATGCGATTTAGCTAATGAGAAATGGACTCGAGGATGCATGATTATCCAATGTATGTAAAGGTCTCCAAAAATGCCTATTTTGGGGTGATTTTATTATGTTAATATTATCAAGTCGATTTGTATGTATTCAAATTAAACTTTTAGCAAGCTAAAAGTGAAAAAAGTACATTTAAAGGCATGTTAATGCTTTTTAATAAACTAATCTGTGAATATAAAAAAAATGCTTTTCAAAAAAAAAAAAAAAAAAAAAAGGATAAAATAACTTATGTTTACATATAAACTTTTTATAAAGCTTTCATTAAATTTGTGACTTTGTAATTTTTGTTTTATGAAGTTGATTGTTTTCGAATTTTTGCGAAATTATTTTTTTAATCAATATTTATCTGTATAAAGTTGCTGATTATACGTACATAACATGTAGATCAGTTTATTAATCCCTTAGTCATCGCACTTTTGAGAGGGACTATTAAGGGACTATAAGGTATTTATATGCCCTTAAATGTATTTTTTTTTCATATTTAGATGTTATGATTTTAGTTTAAAGATAATAAGTGGTCTTCATGCTTGATTTTATAGGACCTATCAAGATAAGATCTTACATCTTTGATCATCACAACTTTTCCTAGAAAACAAGAATTGTGAAAACAGTAGATTTCTATGTTGTATATGGGTTCAATAGAATAGACTTAGTCTAAATTAATATTTCTATTTAGATATTTCCTTTTACTATTTATTTCTTTTGAAACCTTCAAAGAATTTTATATGATGAATACTTATGTAATTTAAAAGTAAATAAAATGTAGATAGTAGGATGTTGAATATTTTGTAAAAAGTGATTAAAATACAATGACTTGCAGAGCTGAATATCGAGGCTCCTGATCTGCAGATTTACTAGTTAAATATCTGATACCCACTCACAAAATTTGGGCAGAACAATGTTTGGGTACTAAAATGAAAATCCAATGTGCCCCCACTATTAATCTAATAAATTTCAATTTAACCCTTTATCGATCAACTCATTTCAGTGGCTAAAATGTTGAAAAGATTCCCTGCCACTAAAAATTACAGATAAATTTATTTGAAAATAAAAAGCAGCTTTTTCATCACATGCATTTTAATGTTTTACTAATTATTCTGGTGCAAATCGATCAGTTTTCAATAAAATTTAGATAGGAATTATTTTTCCATTACCCGATAAAGTTTTAATTGTTACTTATTGGGAGAAAATGTGTAAAATAAACGATATTTTTATGTATTTTTATTTTTACCAATATTTATTTCAGTTGATTTTATATTCAACATTTTTTCTGAAAAATTTGACCTATGGGAATCAACCTCAGATACTTGCAAGAAATTGCTTCTTGAGTCAGTTCTAGAAACAGCAATTGTTTTCCCTTGCTTCAAAATTACTATTTTTTTAATTTAAGAAACTTGTGATTTTTCAGCTGCGATTGAACCCAGTATATATATATATATATATATATATATATATATATATATATATATATATATATATATATATATATATATACAATCAAACCTCGTTAACATGAACACTCTTAGCATGAATTACTTGTAATATGAATTGTTTTCACAGTCCCCTATAAAAACGAATACAAAGAATTGATATTGATAACATGAACAAAATTTTGATTCCCCGTGAGGTTCATGTTAATGAGGTTCGACTGTATATATATAATCATCAAAGCTTTCTTGTACTTTTGTTGAGTGCTAATAACCTACATGGATTGCTCCATTACAGTAATTAATACGGAGTTTCGTGTGGCTTCAAGAAACATGGCTATGGTTTCACTACTCTGCAGAATTAAATTACTTAAAATTTTATTTCATACATATTTTCATCAGAAACCGGTTAAAGGAATATTGAAATTACATTTAGTAAGAGTAACTTAATATTCTACATGCTCATGTATGTTCAACTTAATTTTAGTTGTTCGCTAAATTTAAAGAAAGAATGTAAAATGAAACGTGAAAAAAAAAAACCTTTGAGAATTTGTTAGAGGTTTTTCAGATATTTTTTAAATTACTTTTCATGGCACATCTTCTTTTTCAACTCTGGGAGATTTTTAAGCAACAGACAGTTTTCATACAAAAAAAAAAAAAATATATATTGAAAGAGTAAAAATGCCTTTAAACAGATTTCAATTTACTGTTGATAATCTATAATTAGAGTATATCTATAATTAGATATTACACGACACAACCGAATTCCATTCTGCTTTAATGTCGTTTGAATTTGAAGAAATTTGTTTTCTTGAAGAAACTTGTAACTTTTCAGGTGCGATTGAACTCAGTCTATTTATAATCAGCAGAGAGCTTTTTTGTATTTTTGTTAAATGCTAATAGCTTACATGGATTGCTCCATCACTTAAATCATAGAAGCTTAAGGTGTGACGTCACACATGCCAATTTGCTTGGATACTGACTCCAAAGAAAAGGTTGCTATGCTTCATTTCTTATTAATTGTAAATCGTAGAAAATGGTATCATTGCATATGAAGCATTAAACACTTGCCTGTGACACATAGCTATAATATATAAATAAAGTAGAAAATACGGCATAGCAACCGTTTGCTCGGAGTCAGTTTCTAAGCAAAACGTCATATCTGACATCTCCACTGACAGCGTCTATTGAGGACTTTCTCGTGGCTTCACGGAACATGTCTGTGATTTCATCATTCGGCAGAATTAAATTACAATTTTTTTTTCCTGTGTCCACCTTTTGCCGTTCCAACTTCCATGGGGAAAAAAACCATAGCTAACAGTAACTTAATGTTCAATATTTTAATGTATTACTGTCTACCTTAATTTCAATTGTTCTCAAGTATTTTAGGATGTGCATAGTAGCGTTGTTAATAAAAGCGTTCAAAAGGATATTATTTTAACACCCCAGCTTTTAGGTAGCTTTCATTGCAAAAAGTAAAAAGCTACCTATTGCAGCCGTCCGGAGGAAAGCACTTCCGGAAAATTTTGGTATATTTTCACCGATCATGACCCCCAGACCCCAAAACCACCCTCCGTTCAAATGTTGACATATATATATATATATATATATATATATATATATATATAACCATATATATATATATATCTGATTTTTGTCATGCGATAACTAACGTATTTATGAACCGATTTGAATGAAACTTGGTATGTACATAGTACATACAAATGTCTCGACCGAGTTCGTTGGTCAGCATCATCCGCCATTTTGTTTCAAAATGGCGGCCATTTAAAATTTAAAAAAAAATTTAAAATTTAAAATTAAATGCGAAAAAATTAAAAGGTGAAAAATATTTTTCTTTTACGTGTTAGAAATTAAAACAAAGATTCCAGAACACTTTTTATTTTGTCTATATCTTAAAAAATGATTGAGTTATAGCATTTTGAATTTTTCTTATGCTGACATTTTGAAACGATATGATTTTGTCACGTGATAACGCGCGTATTTATGAAACGATTTCAATTAAACTTGGTATGTACATAGTACATACAAATGTCTCGACCGAGTTCGTTGGCCAGCATCATCCGCCATTTTGTTTCAAAATGGTGGCCATTTTAAATTTAAAAAAAAATTTAAAATTTAAAATGAAATGCGAAAAATCAAAATTTGAAAAATATTTTTCTTTTACGTGTTAGAACTTAAAACAACGATTCCAGAACACTTTTTATTTTGTCTATATCTTACAAAATGATTGAGTTATAGCACTTTGAACTTTTCTTATGGCTGACATTTTGAAACGGTCTGATCTGAACGATCCACAATGTTGCTTTAAAATGGCATACACTTTATGATATCGTGACTCTCCAAATCGCTTAAAATAAAACCAGATTGAATAAAAGATGACTAATTTCTAAAAATTCCTATTAATATTCAGTCTTGACAAAAATATTATTCAATCTTATAAAATCACTAATTTTATAAGATTATTTCTACTAATTTGAGATTAGTATTTTTGAACAATGTAACTTACTTTAAAATAAATAAATAAATATATAAGTATATGAAAGCTACCTCTTCCTCCCGGCATTGCCGGAAGGACTTTTGGAATATAATGCGGATGCCTATTACTACTTTAAAATGTAAAAAAAGAAGTAAATTAACTTCTTCAGCACCAATAATTTATTTAATGGTAAGACTTATGCTTTTCCCATAAGAATATTCTAAACATTAAATAAAGTACAATTTCTTTTCACCTTACATCATATACAAAAATGTCACGAGCATTAAAAGTGAAGGGATAAAAAATAAAAATAAATAAACATGGACAATGGATTTAACAGGCGTAGCTAGACGTACCATTTCGGAGGGGGCTGAGATATAATAAAAATTTCTAACAGGGAAGTTGACTTTACGGATTTAAACAGACTTTTATCATTGTAGGTAATGCATGCATAATACAGAACCTGCTACAATTGATTCTCATAGGACTGTGAATAATTTCGTTTTAAGCAGGTTTTCATCTTAATTAGTATAATTTTTATGATGTGTAAAAAAAGCCCGTGTATAACGGAAAATTTACAATAATAGTTATTTTGCATATAGTTATTTTATATATTTTCATAATATATTTTGCGTAATAGTTATTTTATTTTTAAATATGTATGGTCTCTGCGAAATAATACTTTTTTGACGAAAACCTGCCTAAAACGGAATGTTAATGTGTTTCCTATAAATTCTATCTAAGTAGATTTCATTACACTTTGATAAACTTTAGTAATTACATTTTATGTTTTGCACAAATTTCGGAGGGCGCTGCTGCCCCATCAGCCCACTCCCTGAATATGGCATTGGATGTGCGTACAGATTCAAACACGGAGAAAAAATATGATGAAATTTTTCATAGGCTTTTTAGAAATTGTTAAAATTACTTTTCATGGTACATGGTCTCATTCCATTCTCAGATATATTTATACAACAGACAGATTTATTACTAAAAAATATTTAAAGAGGAAAAATGCCAACAAACAGATTTCAATTTGTAGCTGTTGAAGAATTCTCATTTAACAATGACGAGATTCCACATAGGAGTCGATAATGCACGATGCAACCGAGTTCCATTCTTCTTTAACAATTTATCTACGGACGGTACTTATAAGTGCCATTAAAATTACTTGCTACTATAAAATTCTTTTAATGTATCGATTAGTTGTAATACTGTTTAGATTTTGTAGAAGATACATTGCTTTATTTCGTTCCAAAATCATTATTGGTTACACAAAACAAAAATATTTTTTAAAGGATGATTCCTTTTGCATTTTCTTTTTTAGCTTTTTTGGCGCTGAGGGTGGAGAATGGGGATTTTTCAATTCGGAAATATTTCTATATTTATATTGTAAGAATATCATATTTGTACATTTTATAATTCTACAAAATACTAAGAAAAAAAATTTAAAATAAAAGATTTGAGTGCGGTTATAAATATGGCACAATATTCCTGTAAATTCAAATTTAATTCATCTCTCTAAATCCTTCAAACATTTATTAATTTATGATGTAAATATTTTGATTTAGCTTAAAAAACTATACAAAATGCTTTAGAATATAAAATTTTCATGAATTCATAATTCGGTAGATAAAATGTTAATGCAAATCCTATATTTACTAAAAACATTTTCATACAAATTTTTCAGCAGCTCCTTTTAGATCTTTAGACATTGCTTCATATTCCTGTAAGCTAGTGCAGTGGCATATATTTGGGTAAATTTGCTTAACGGAACCTCTATGGCATGTTGGGATTCCCATCTTTTGACTTGTGACCTCTCTCTCTCTTATATGAACGCAGTACTGACAATTAGCACTTCAGAGATATTAGTACAATAAATTATATTTTGTAGTGAAGTAATGATGGAAATGTTATTCTCGCGGCCGAAATCTTTTTTTTGTTCATAAACATATTTTGGACAATTGCATAATAAAATATGACTACTAATAATGTATTTGTTAAAAATAAAAAACTTTGCTCACTGGTACACAACAACAAGAACTTGTAAAATTAAAATAAAATAAAATATAATCACCGTTTCGAGCCTCCAACTGCGACCGTCTTCAGAAAAATTTGATGGAAGAGTAAAAGTTTGTTTCCTGAGCGAGAGATATTTCTAATAAAATAAAATCGAAATGAATCAAAAGTTTGAATATGTTGTCATCCACACGTGAGAAAAAATTAAAATTCTGCAAACAAATACAAATGTAAGATTTCATAGTGTTATGTCGTATTATTGGTATATTATAGGATAAATTATCATTACAAAGTTTATTTTCTCGTGCAATGATTTCGACAGATTCTCTGACACTAAATCGGGCTCTGACAATGCAACCAAGTTCTATTCTTCTTGAATAGAGTTCCAATTTTTATTAAATAAAATATCAAACATATCTTTCAGCAGGACATTTTATAGTCCAAGAGTCGACCGCACAAAACCCTACGTCGTCGAGCACAAGAAAAATCCCTTTATTTCATGGAAGCGTAGTAATAGAGTAATCTAGTGATTCATGCCTGCCGTAAGAGAAGTGGTGCATAAGCCAAAAATTGTTACTACTAGTGGTTGACTCGTAGATAAGTATTTTTTTCCGGCAC
>CAXHSM010000929.1:1394146-1517072 GCA_964019185.1 Maratus speculifer
AAAAATTGAAAATTGATTGAAAATTTTAACATTACGCTAATAAGTTAATTTTAGCATCGAGGTGATTAAAGCAATTATTAGTGGGGGTTCTTATTATAGGTTATTATCTGTAACATAGTTTAATAGTGTGCTCTTTTAAAGATTTTTATTATACTCATGGGTATTTTGAACGGTTAATATCAGGACTAATTCTCCTATATAATTAACCGAGTTCAAGTGTGTGTATATGAGAAAGTAAATTTCAAAACTCGGCCTTATCAAAATTTAAAAAATCCTGTTTTCTTTATAAATCTATTTTCTTGGTAAATCTACACCGAAAAAAAATACAACAATTGTTTTTTAAAAAAAGCTGGTTTTATCCTAAATTTTCGCTTTTATAAAATCTTGGTTTGCATTGAAAACCGATGGACGCAGTAAGAGATTTTTTTCCACGATTACCCAAAATTTGATTTTCTGAATAAAGCAAGTTTCGAAACCCTAGTCCTCAAATTCACTATATGGCCAAAGGTGATCGGCCACTTGCGATTTTACACATTTTGTTAAATATCTAGAAAAATACAGGAGGAATTATCCTGAAACTCTAAATGTATAAACATAATAGTACAGGTCATACATTTCCGTGATGATTTTTTTCCTGAAACTCCATGGGGGACAGTCAACAAATTGAAAAAGAACGAATATCTTTTGGATAACCCTGTCAAGACTAATGTAGCAAAAGTGTTCAAACTGTAAATTATGATTAAGTGGCTTATTGTAATAAAATGTGTTTTTTTTATGTGGATAGTGTGTATACTCGTAGAGAAATGAAGGTTTATATAAAAGCAGTCTCAAAATTTTTCAAGTTGTTTGCATATAATTTGCAGAGTTCTTAATATAAAATGATGTTCTTTTTTGAAAATATGACAAATAACACTGTACGCAATGCCCTGTAATCAAAATTAAAAAATAATAAAAATTGCTTGAAAAATGAGCAGGTTTACTAAATAATTTGCGTAATTGCTATCGAAATTTCATTTGCATAATGTGTTAGCTAAATGTATAGAGCAACTTTTGTGAAAGTCTCAAAAACATAACTTGAAGATATTGAAAGTGTTTGTCCAGGGTCAACTGGGATGCGATAATCTGTTGTGAAATCCTTTGTTTTTTCAGTCAGTCAGTTTTGCTAGTTACATGCAAAGTTTGACTGTGTTCGCAAAGTTTTCTTAATTCTTTTTATTCTATACATCAGTACTGTAATTTATATTGAATGGATATTGCCATAAACACTGAAATTATTATTATTATTTAATGAGAATACATTAAATGAGAGTGAATGAGAAAACAATCGCTTTTATTTTTCTCAAAAAAGAAAAAAACTGTAAAATATTTTGATGTGATTTTTTGGTAAACCTAAGTGCAGCACACCTATAGGTTACAAAAGATAAACGTTTAAAAATTTATGATGAAGAGAAGTTAATTGTATCATTAAAACAAGGAGAAATGAATAACCAACGATGTGCAGTATGATTTTTGAATATCTTACCTGAATAGGGTACAGAGGAGGAATACGTATTCTATGAGTTTTGAAAGTTAAATGCAAAAATATTACATGAGAATTCATCTATCTTTTTGTCACGGTATTCAAAATTGTAAGTAAAATTTGCGAATTGTTCCTTTGTGCCGTTGTATCCAATGGCTAGCTGAAATATATGCAAATGGATAATTTTGACGCAATGAAATCATTCGTGTAAATTTTACTTAAATTTCGAATAACGTGACACAAAAGATAAATCAATTTATCGAATAAAATACATAATAATAAAATTGGATTAAAGTATTGAATTGAAAGCTGCTCTTTATCAGTTGATATTGGACAGAAGGATAGAAGGACAACAAAATGAATGCTTGTTCGAGTTGGAGTAAAAATCACCGTTTTAGCTTTGATCATAATTACTTCTGCAATAGAAATTAATTTAGACACACACACACACAAACAAAACAATATCTTCAGTCAGTTTAAGAATGTCGTTTATTTGTGTTTTTTTTTTATAAATTGAATTCTGTTTATACATTTGTGTATCTACTGTTCTGTGTAGTGCTACATTCTTCACCTATCGACGATTCATTATCGATTTTATTCCTCTTTTTAAAGAAACCCAATATAGTCTTTGAGCCAGAAGCCAAAATTAGGGTTTTTGGTTTCATCTCTGGGGACTTGATAATATGTACCTTTTTGGATTCACAATAGTTCAAGGAGTTCTAGTTATGATGATACTATTAAATTTGTGGTAGTTTATAGACGCCATATTGAAAAGATGAGCGCCATCTATCGCACATCTATCGCACAAATGATTTTTTATTTTTTTTACCATCACCACATAATTAAATTTCAATGAAAAAATGCAGAGAACAAATATTATTGAATAAATAACGTTATACAAATTACATATTTGATTATTAGCATTTTCAATTGGATAAACCGAACAAAAGACATTTTCGATGAAAGAAAAAAGAATTAACCCTTTCGGGGCCACGGATGCATATATAAAACTTCAAACAGTTCTTCCATCGCTTGTTTTTGATACCATTAAAAAAAGTAAAATTTTCCTTATTTAATTAAGATATTTTCTTGTTTGCTAAACTAAATTTTGTTGTTTGAGACCTTTTCTTGGATGCAGGTCAATTTAGTGAATTCTTCAACTAGTTGTTTCGTGAATGTATAACATTTTTCTCCTTGCATAACGTACAACACTTGTGTATTCAACTATTTCTGATAATGTTCATTCTGAGATTCTTGACATATGAAATGCATAAGTTATCTATTGTTCTCCTCATCAGATAAAATCTGCTCCATTTTCGTACTGTTTGTCCAAGGGTATATAACTATAATATCATCAACAGTTCATGTTTTTCGTTCATTTCTTTTTCATTGACAATTGCCTGTATGTATCAAATAGAACATCTGCCCTTTGAGAGGATATGTAATCTTGCATTATTTTAGAAAACAATTTTTTTATAGTTGTCCAAATGATTGTAGCTCCTATGGTAGCTTTGAATAAAGCACATTCCGTCATTTATATTAACAACACCATCATTTGCATTCTTTCAACAGTTGTAATTTTGTCATAAAATCCATCAGTTTGATTTTTCAGATTTTCACATTAAACCATCAAGTATTCCTAAGGATTACAGAAGCCCTAGATGATAGGAATAGACAGTTCTTATATCCAAATTTCTTCGCTCTGCAATGATCGTCATCTGAGCAAACAGATATCCTTTTGTCTTAGCTATAAACTCTGATTTATTTAACTTTCAATTATCTTTCAAGTCAGAAAATGTGTTTAGCTTCTTTATCTTTAGAGGCCTGAAAAATCCTTTTGCCTTTGAGTCTTCAGACAGATATTTTCTTTTGAAAGTTTGGTAAGTTTCTTCACCCACTTCATGAGCTTTGACCACTCTTCGTCAATTTCTGGATTTGTAATTGCTCTAGTTCATTCTATTACCCTGTCTATATTTGTTTACTCATTGATAACCATGTTCTGTAAATATGCGATATTATGTACATCCTTCTGGATCTTGCTCAAAGACTGGTCTGGATCCAGAACAGATATTTTCTGAGGAACTGATTTTGGTTATTTTATGAACAATGTGAAGAAATTCTGCCCTGGTATAAAAAATATCTCTTAACTGCAACAGGTCTTTGGCTGAACTTTGTTGTAGCTTTTGATTCCTGTGTGTCTTTAGTTATTATCTCTTTAATTGCCCTATTAATTTAGCAGCATTTAAAACTAAGACAATCTTTTCTATCACCGTGCTTATTGGCAGAATCTTCTAATATGGCTAACATTAGTTATTATGGTTTTGAAAATATCATGGATAAATGTAATGTTGTGGCTGATATTGTGGTGAATCCAAAAATATATGGTTTAAAAGTGCACTGACATGTAAATACATGAGCCCCTGGCTCAACGGCGGAGGCCATTTTCCAATATCACGCCCATACGCTACTTTGGTTTCGAAAAAATGGATGAATGTCATTCTGATGCTGTGGTGAATCCAAAAAAATCTATGAGTATGATTTAACAAGTCCTTTGACAGGAAACCACACGAGCCTCTAACTCAACGGCGGAGGCCATTATTCAATATGGCGTCCATTATCTACTCTGATTTTAAAAATAACCTGGTTAAATGTCATTCTGATGTTGTCGTGAATTGAAAATAGTATGGTTTAACAAGCCCGCTGACATGAAACCACAGGAGTTCCAGCCTCAACGACGGCGGCCATTTTCCAATATGGCGCTCATAAACTACCCTGATATTGAATGTTTCATGGACAAATGCGATGTTGGTGTTGTGATAAATCCAAAAATGCATGATTCACCAAGTTAGCTGATATTAAACCATACGACCGCTTAACAGCACGACGGCGGAAATTTTTCAATGTGGCGGCCATTTTCGAATATGGCGGCCAAAAGCTACCCTCATTTTGCAAGTATCATGGATAAATTATGTGCTGATGTTGTGTTGAATCCAAAAAATATAGTTTATCAAGTCCCCAGAGATGAAACCACACGAGCCCCTGCCTCAACGACTGATAGCCCAGAATTGCTTGGATTTGACCACCATTTGTCGGCTGCAAAATGGTTATTCTCTTGCTTCCTGTTTTCCCAGAAGCGTATAGCTATGATCTACGAATAATTCACTGCAAAGTTGTCAGCCAGTACAATCACAAACAGCGATGCGCCAACAATGATAATCAAGATGGCTATTTTGGAACGACAAATTTCTGTTGACTCTTTTAAAATCGACTCGGTTTCAGTTACACTCTCCAACTCCAAAATCGTAGGCTGGATGAGCCCATCACGTATAGATCTGACTGTTTTTTCAATGCTGTAGAAATTGAAGTTGTGTCTTCTAACTTCTAAACTGGGTTTCGATCTGACTTGCTTTTTGGCGCTTTCGTGATCAAAAACAGTTCTTGTGAATCCTGAGCCAGATTTTATTTTGACTTGCTTTTCAGAATAGTGGAATCTGAAGTTGTTTGTTTTGCGTTCTAAATTAGATTTCGACCTGATGTAGTCGTTTCTGAAGAGTGTTGATTCACATTGTCTTCCGTGTTATTCATTTCGTTCGCAATATCCTAGCTACGGTGTAACTGCATGACGAAGTTATGGCGATCTTTATGCATGGGGTGGTGTTCCTGGAAATGATGGTTTCGTGATCGTCGAGCTCCTGAGTAATAGTGTTGTTGCGTTCCTATAGTCTTGTCTGTATCTTTCTAACCTAGTTTGAAAATATGTGTATTAAGAATTATTTAATTGGTAGTTTAATTAATACAAATATATTCTTTAATATACACGAGTTATAATTTATATTTCTAACTGACAAGGAAGGTCTCCATACTGGACATACTCAGAATTTTTTGAAAAAAAAAATAATAATTAAAATACTTATATGTAATAAAGGATCAGTCAAAATTAGTGGCAGAATTACAGTAGAAAGAGTGTAAAGAAATAAAATACTTTCGATTATTTGGTGTGAAAAGACAAACGCGTCGCACGATTTGGCGAGCTGGTTGTATAAGGCAGCTCAACAGAATGAACTGCAATATATCCTCTTGTGTTAAAATAATAACGTATAATTGCGTATCCATCATTTACTGGAACTCCTTAACCTGCGGTTAATTCTTTTCAGTTGTTTCATATGGCAGCTGACATATTATTGACAAAAGGTTGTTTGAGTTAATAGCATTGGCTCGTTACTGTCTCAGTTGTCAGGGCACTGGTATATTAAACTAGAATTCGCCATTCGACTTTCAACGAGATCACTTTTTCTAAACAGTCAAAAAAATAGAACTCTTGTGATTTCTCTGTTAATGAGTAAGATTATGTTAAAACTGTAGTAAAATTTTAATTTATACGAGATATGCTTATTACTGAAGCTGTTGAAAAATGTTATGAAATTTTGAATTCCGATACAACCACAGTGAGCATTTGATGTCAGTCAGTAAGCCAAAACCAACACATATGAGAAAAGGAAAGTTGATGTCACGGCTGGAAAAACTAAAACTAGCAAAGTCTCAGTCTTTTTTAAAAAAAGGCATGTTTACAAGCAAACACTTCCGCCAACTAGTCTATCTAGTACATTTTATCTTTAGTATTAATTGCAAGAATCATCATGGCGACATTGATCAATGATCAATTAGATTACTGTGCTGTTAGTTGTAGAATAACCAGAACACCCGAATTCTTCTGTATAGTAGGAGTCATAAAGACGGATAGGAAATTACTGTGGATCCATAGTAATTTTATCAAGCCTTATGTTTCTTTAATATAATAAATTAATATTATTATTTATTTTTCCTTTCCTTATGTTTCTTTATTTTATTGAAACTTTGATTAAAATAAAGCAAATATATATTATTTAAGCTTAGAGGAAAAGAAAACAATATAAAATTTATTTGGGGGGTGTACCATTTAGCAATCAGTATTTATTTTGGTACGTATTTTAAGTAAAAAAAAATGTACCGAAAAAATTGTGTTTATTCACACTTTAAATTAAGTTTAAAGAACTTTAGATGAGATACGGTTGAAAAGATAAAGCGCGAAACATATTATTAAAATTTTGATCAAGCTTCACTTAGATGAAAGAAGCAACTTTGTTTAATTTCTTGCATTTTTTTCCTCACTTTACAATTATATTATTTACCAAATACAGAAATCTTATTATCATATTTTCTGCATACCTTCTTATTTTGAATTCGTAATATCCAAATTTGAAATGTAAATTATGTTTTGATCTTCTTTACACTTTCAATTTTCTTTTAAATCCAGTGTTTGTCAAAAAAGTATTTTTGAATTAAAAGTAGCAATGCGATAAACCATAATCTCAAAAATATATCCATATTTTCATCTGAAGATGTTTGTAATAATAAAATGAAAAATTTGTCTTTTACGAAAGTTCGCTTCAAATATTTTTAATACTTTTACAAACTCATGAATGAAACACTATATCAAGTAAAAGTTCCAAATGCACAGTAGGTATACTTCAAGGTGTATAGCTATTAAGACGATTTTTGGATAAAAATTTTTGAAATTTAAAAATTAAAAAAAATTAATTTGAAAATTCGTTAAAATATGGCACTGTACGTCTAAAATCTCGTTCTTTACAAGCAATCTAAAAGAAAAAAAATCAAGCATTCTGTGCAATCTGAACGCAATCTTTTCAAAATATTCACCGTTCGAAACTGCCGTATAAATTTTTTACAGCTTACCTTATAAAAATAACGCTTACCGCATAATTCTATCAGTCCTTTTTTTTTTAGAAATGTAATTTTGAAATCAGGATCTTATTAGCTGGACACTTTGTATATATAAATATAATGAAACCACGCTAAAAAAATTATTAAATGCGAATTAAATCTATAATATGTTACTTTCAGACACAAAATTGTTCCAAATTGGTTTTATATTCTTCCATCTTTACAAAATATAAACTATTGTATTCGTGAAATTTATTGAATTCCGGTTTTTGAAGGATTTGCATGTTTTAGGAATCAAAGTTTATTGATGAATATGTTTTTACAAAATGTCTGCCTGTAATTCTATATGTTTGTCTATATGTGGCATAACTATTTCGAGCCCTCTGTTAAGAGCTCAATAGTGGAATATAATAAAATTTTAGATATAGTCAGCACCTGCTATACATTTTGGTTGATTTCTCTTTGGTGTAAATCCTCCAAAAACTAGTGCTGCTCTGCTGTGACATTCTCGATTTCTGCAATAGCCTTATCTCAAGAACTAATGCGTGGATTTGCATAAACTTAAGTTGCTGTTACTTCTTTATATAATTTGGTGTTGATTACCGTAAATCTCTCAACAGGCACCGCTGCAATGCTGCATAAATCACGATTTCTGCAGTAACAATATCTCAAAATTTAAAGCAGGGATTTTCATGAATTTTTCGATTCAACTTAACGTTGGCATTAGTTGTTGATGGTTAGATTTTGATGTAAATCACTTAACATGTAGCCCTGGCACGTTGCTCTTTTCGGATTTACATGATTTTGCTAATAGTGATAATTCAAGGTCTAATATACAGAATTCCATGCCTTTAGAATCCTTTTGATTAGCATAGACTGTCATTTAATTTTCTCATTTTGAACTTTGAAATAATAATATGTATGAGACAGAAAAAATGTTTTGGTTTGACGCATCCGACTAGTTAAGATTTCGATTCAATCGTGAATGTTTTCTCCTATTAATACAATAAGTAATAACTAAAAAATGTTTTCTATTCCAAAAATGATGCTCTGTTGATTTATTGCATTAGGTAAATACAGAAAACTGAGCTTACTTATCACAAGCAATATAAAAATGGGAAAAAGTTAAATTTACCTGAAGTGAATTTTTTCAGATCTTTGTGTTTTTAGTTACAACTATATTATTATAACATTAAGGAGGCATAGGATTTTTAAACATTCGAAAAATCAATTTTCGGTATATGCTTTATTGCGGCTTTTTTTTTCGTTCTCAACAATATGCATAAAAACGGTTGTCAAAAATCTGCAGTATATCATTAGTTACAATTACATTTAGAGGGTTCTCACCCTATACAGGGTGTTTCTAAATTCATGGTCCAAACTTTAAGGGGTGATAGTACACATCAAGACAAACAATATTAAATAGGAAACCAAGGGTCCCAAACGTCTTCCGAAGGAGATAGGCGCCATTTAAGTTTAGGGTCCAAAAATTCAAATGATTATAAAAAACAGAAAAATTGGTCGATTCGTTTGCGATTTTCTTTAACATTATTCTTTATGTCAGTATTGTCTTGAAAATAAATTATAAAGATAAATTTCAAAAAATGCCGATAGAGGGCGCTTTAGACTTTATTTTAGACTTTAGACTTTAACGAACAACTATTTTTTACCGTTATTTTTTGCATCTCATTAAAGGTTTCGTAAGCTTAGACTTAAACTTAAATTTTGAGTTCAAAATCTGAATAGTTGGAAGCAGTTAAGTAGCACAAACTTAACTGTGTTCAGAGGGTTTTAAATTCAAATGATTATAAAAAACGGAAAAATTGGTCGATTGATTTGCGGTTTTCACTAAAACTATTCTTTATGTCGGTATTTTATTGAAAAAGAATTATAAAGATAAATTTCAAAAAATGCCGATAGAGGGCGCTTTAGACTTTGGAGTAACGTACAACTATATTTTACCGTTATTTTTCGCACTCATAACATTTTTTTAGAAGCTTAGACGTAAGCTTAAATTTTGAGATGAAAATCTGAATCGTTGGGAGTGGTTAAGTAGAGCAAACTGAACTGTGTTCAATGGGGGTGGGGAGGTTCAAATTTCAAATTATTTTAGAAAACGGAAAAATTGGTCGATTCGTCTGCCGTTTTCGCTAAAACTATTCTTTATGTCAATATTTCCTTGAAAATAAATTTTAAAGATTAATTTCAAAAAATACCGTTAGAGGGCGCCTTAAACTTTAGAGTAACCAACAACTACTTTTAACCGTTATTTTTTGTATCTAATTAAATGCTTGAAAATGCTTAGATTTAAATTTTGAGCTCGAATTCTAAATCGATGGATGGGTTAAGAAGCGGAAACTGAATAGTGTTCAGGAGTTAAAATGTTACTCTCCCGACCCCTCGAACACATTTCAAATTTACGCACTTAATTACTCACAACGATGCAGATTTTCAGCTCAAAATTTAAGTTTGAACTTTTACAAACATTTAATTACATACAAAAGATAACGGTTAAAAATAGTTGTTGGTTACTCTAAAGTTTAAGGCGCCCTCTAAAGGTATTTTTTAAAATTAATCTTTAAAATTTATTTTCAAGGAAATATTGACATAAAGAATAGTTTTAGCGAAAACGGCAAACGAATCGAACAATTTTTCCGTTTTTTAGTATCATTTGAAATTTGAACCTCCTCACCCCTATTGAACACAGTTCCGTTTGCTCTACTTAACCACTCCCAACGATTCAGATTTTCATCTCAAAATTTAAGTTTGAACTTTTACAAACATTTAATTACATACAAAAGATAACGGTTAAAAATAGTTGTTGGTTACTCTAAAGTTTAAGGCGCCCTCTAAAGGTATTTTTTAAAATTAATCTTTAAAATTTATTTTCAAGGAAATATTGACATAAAGAATAGTTTTAGCGAAAACGGCAAACGAATCGAACAATTTTTCCGTTTTTTAGTATCATTTGAAATTTGAACCTCCTCACCCCTATTGAACACAGTTCCGTTTGCTCTACTTAACCACTCCCAACGATTCAGATTTTCATCTCAAAATTTAAGTTTGTGTCTAAGCTTCTAAAAAACTTTTATGAGATGCGAAAAATAACGGTAAAATATAGTTGTACGTTACTCCAAAGTCTAAAGCGCCCTCTATCGGCACTTTTTTAAATTTATCTTTATAATTCATTTTCAATAAAATACCGACATAAAGAATAGTTTTAGTGAAAACCGCAAATCAATCGACCAATTTTTCCGTTTTTTATAATCATTTGAAATTAAAACCCTCTGAACACAGTTAAGTTTGTACTACTTAACTGCTTCCAACTATTCAGATTTTGAGATCAAAATTTAAGTTTAAGTCTAAGCTTACGAAACCTTTAATGAGATGCAAAAAATAACGGTAAAAAATAGTTGTTCGTTACTCTAAAGTCTAAAGCGCCCTCTATCGTCTTTTTTTGAAATTTATCTTTATAATTTATTTTCAAGACAATACTGACATAAAGAATAATTTTAGTGAAAACCGCAAACGAATCTACCAATTTTTCTGTTTTTCATAATCATTTGAATTTTTGGACCCTAAACTTTAATGGCGCCTATCTCCTTCGGAAGACTTTGGGACCCTTGGTTTCCTATTTAAATATTGTTTGTCTTGATGTGTACTATCACCCCTTAAATTTTGGACCATGAATTTAGAAACACCCTGTATATGTGTTTTTTATCTCATACGTCATCTATACTTCTATCTCATTTTAATATTTAAAAATCTACATTTTAATACTTTAAAAAATCTACATTTTAATATTTAAATAAATAGTTATGCATTAGGGTGGATCGAAAATTTTTTTTTCACAGTGTCAAAACCTACCTATGCGGAAAAGATGTTCTCTTGGATGGAGATTAAGGGGAAAATAATAAAAAAAATTAATTTTAAAATTTAACACTGCCACAAAAGGGTTGAATTTTCGAAAAAAATTGAAAAAAGACCGAATTTTGGTTAGGTTATTTTTGTCAAAAACTAATTGTTTTAATAATTTTTAAAAACCAACAATGCGGAAAAGATGTTATATCGTATGAAGGTTAAATAAAAAACAATAATAAGTAATAAATTTGAAATTTAATACTGCCACAAAAAAGTTGAAAATTCGATAAAATATTGAAAAAATGGAAAAAGATCTAATTTTGGTTAGATTTATTTTTGACGCAAAATAATTATTTTAATATCAATCAAAGCCTACCTTTGCGTAAGAAATATTATATTGCATGGATATTAAATAAAAAATAAATAAATAAATAAACTAATTTCGATATTTAATACTGCTGCAAGTGATTTAAAGTTTTGAAAAACTGGCAGTTCCAGTTTTTTCAGTTAGGATTTGTTTGCTTGTGTATTGTGTAGTTTAGTGTATCTTGAATATTACTGTACCATGGCGTTGTTAAAAAAATTAAAAATTAAAATAAAGAGAGAGAGAGATGAATTACACCCTATTTGGACAAAGATGACATAGAAAGATGACATAGTGGAACCTCATTTTGTGTGTAACTAACACAAAAACCATTGTAGTGGACGCTTTAAGATCAGTTCCATATTTCGAATAACACATCCTTTAACATCTATGTTAACAGATATTCCGTCACAACCGATCGCAACCAACTTTGTTACATGTATATTATTGTTAACACATGACAAAAAAATGTACGTCGTGTTTTCAAATTGTTTGGTACTCTCCCAGAATTTACATATAATGTGGCCGATATATTCGAAACCAAGTTCTTTTTTCAAGCTCAAGTCCGCTTCTACTATGATTTTTCTTCTGTTGTTTTCTAGTGATGTAGTCTGTCTTTACACTCATCAAAGTTTAAATAAAATGGCCATGATCATAATCTTTTACAAAAGACTAAAGAGAATGGCTAAAACAATGGAGTGGTCTTTGGTTTGTTTTGTCATGCCGATTTTTTCAGTCAATAGCATTCTATTCATAGTTTTGTGAGATAATGCCCACATCTTGAAGTGCACCAGACATGATGGCAGTACCTGCTTGGCCGGAAGTGCCCAAACTGTCCAATATTCTGGCTGATGCCAATCTTCGTCACTACAGGTGATGTGACACCTAGCTCGGCAGCATTTTGGCTTTTCAGTGATAGCTGATGATGCAGAAAAGTGAGTTTGCTCCCAATACGTCGGTTTAGTTTACACTCAATATTCATATTCATATTCAAATCTATTGAACTGAAAAAATAAGCAGTAATTTCGGAGATGGTCCAAAAGACTGTAGTAGCTTTCAATATCTTATTTTGTTTTACAAGAATTAAGAAGAGCGCAATATTTGTCGTTAAACAGTTTAATTTTTCTTAAAATGCTGCTGTGATAAATTATTGAAATTGAATCTCATTTACAGGTCACTTGTAACTTATGAGCAACTCTTTCTCATTAGCAGGAAACAAATAGATGTTGACCGATTCCTTTCTTCGGTTATTTTTTAAATACCAATATGTAAATTTTATAACTTTTTGTAATAGGGAGCATATTCACTGCCATATCAAAGCCAGACCCAAATAGGGTGTAATTCATCTCCCTCTCTCTCTCTCTTTGTTTTAATTTTTAATTTTTTTAACAACGCCATGGTATAGTAATATTCAAGGTACACTAAGCTACACAATACACAAGCAGACAAATCCTAACTGAAAAAACTGGAACTGCCAGTTTTTCAAAACTTTAAATCACTTGCAGCAGTATTAAATATCGAAATTAGTTTATTTATTTATTTATTTTATATCCATGCAATATAATATTTCTTACGCAAAGGTAGGCTTTGATTGATATTAAAATGATTATTTTGCGTCAAAAATAAATCTAAACAAAATTAGATCTTTTTCCATTTTTTCAATATTTTATCGAATTTTCAACTTTTTTGTGGCAGTATTAAATTTCGAATTTATTACTTATTATTGTTTTTTATTTAACCTTCATACGATATAACATCTTTTCCGCATTGTTGGTTTTTAAAAATTATTAAAATAATTAGTTTTTGACAAAAATAACCTAACCAAAATTCGGTCTTTTTTCAAATTTTTTCGAAAATTCAACCCTTTTGTGGCAGTATTAAATTTTAAAATTAATTTTTTTTATTATTTTTCCCTTAATCTCCATCCAAGAGAACATCTTTTCCGCATAGGTAGATTTTGATGAATGGGAATTTTTTTTTCGCCATAGACAATCGATCCACCCTATTATGCATGTCAATGTTTTAATAATTTTAATTCAATACTATACCAACTTTGATTTTCCTCTTAAATTTCTGCTTCAGACAATTAAACGAAGTAAAAACGAGTTTCCATATCTGCACGAGCCGATGTAAAGTTGAATGATAGCCAGATATTTTTCCAAATTCAGGGAAGACTTACTGTAGACAACTGAAGTCCATATATATTGAGTCTGGTTTTCTCCGATTTATACATTTGGAGTATGTATACGCTGTTAATTTAAACCTATATATGATGCAATTAAAAAAAATAACCAAATGTATATTTCTTCATAGACCACATCTTAAAATAACAACAAGAAAAAAATGTTTTTATCGTTATTTATTTATTTTGTCTTTACTTTTTTGCACCAATTTATTTATTTAGCAATTTAAAGGAAACTTTCCTATTTTCTTTTTAGGTAGATTTCGTATGAAATACTACCTATTGCATTCGCACCAGTTTATATATATATATATATATATATATTTCACTTTTTTATGGACACGATAACTTCTGTAATTCTTTACCAATCTCCACCAAACTGGTACATAAAATCAAAGGGGATAAAATCTCGGCTAAGTTCGTTAATGGGCAAAATCGGACCAAGGGGGTCGAAATAGGGGGGGGGGGGTTTGTGAAAACAGAAAAAACCATAACTTCCTAATGAAAATAGATATCGAATCGGTTTAAAGTTTATATTACTTCTAAATAATGGGCCAAAGGTTTATGCATGACAGTTTTTGATAAAGTTAAAAATGGGCTCAAGCGGCGAAAAAAGTAGGGTTTTTGGGAGAAAAAAATCATAACTTTGTCAATTCTCCAGCTATCAAATGCATCTAAATTTTTTATAAATATTCTCAAAATTATCTAATACTTTTGTATTTGCAAGTTTTTGATAGGACTAACTCTTACCGGTAAAAAAAAAATTAAAAACGAAAAGAAAAAGAGATTTGGAAAAAGAAAAAAATCCATAACTTTGTCAATTCTTAAACTATCAAATCCAATTAAATTTATTTTACTTCTTCTCAATAATATCTACAACTTTTATACTGACAAGTTTTTCATAGGACCAATTCGTATAGCAAAAATAAATTAAACAAAAATTGAAGTTGGAGAAAAAACCTCTAATCCAAACTGCTTGCATTCTGAATCTTTTTTTAAATTCATTTTTTATTTTAAATGCATCCAAGTGGCAGATCCTTTTATTTAGGAACTATATAATGTGAAACATTGACCAGTTTTTTGATAAAGACAAAATATATTTAAAAGAAGGCTGCCAAAAAGGTTATTTTGAACAGAATTTCCCGAAGTGACCGTGATAGGAAATTTGAGGACGTATTCAAATAACAAATTGCGTTTTTTCTGACTCATTTTTAAAATTTTTTTTTTACTCCCAAACGCATCCAATTTACAAGCCTCTTATTTTGGAACTGTATAATGTGATGCATTGGTCAATTTTTTTGATAAAGACAGAATATATTTCAAAAAAGGCTGCCAAAAAGGGTATTTTGAACAGAATTTCGAGAAGTTATCGTGATTGAAAATTTGACGAAGCATTAAAATAACAAATTGAGTTTTTTCTGACTCATTTTTATATTCAGTTTTGCTTTCAGTAACGCATTCAATTGTCAGGTTCTCTTATATAGGAGCTGTAAATTTGTCCCATATTGGTCAGTTTTTTTTTTATATAAAAGCTTAATATATTTTTTAAAATGCTGTCAAAGTGGGCACTTCGCGCAAAATTTCCCGAAGCCATCATGATTAAGAATTGAGGTTGTATTCAAAATTGGTTATTTTATAATTCATTTTTAAATCCAATTTTGCTCTCAAACGCATTCAGTTGACAGTCTTTTGTTATTTAGGAACTACTATATAATGTACCGTATTAGTCGATTTGTTTAATAAAGTCGGAATTATTTCAAAATATGTTGTCAAAATGGGCATTTGATTCTAATTTAGCTTAAGATGATTCTGATAAAACCAGCCCTTACAGAAAAATTAAATTAAAAATTTTTCAAAAGAGGACAAATAAAGTTGTTCAACTGGGTTTATTTGTAATCAAATTTATTTTTTGTTATTGAAATGAGCACTCTTCTAAATCTACCTGCGCCTATAGGCCACGCTGACAGGGATTTTTTGTATGTACTCTCTTAAAATGTCAGCCCAAAAATAACTCAAGTTGAGCCGAAATTCGTTCATCTCACGTTTCAAAAGGCAGCTTCTAATAAAGTTGAAACAACTCAAGTGAGTGAGTTGTTTTTAAACAATTTAAATCAAGATGAGATATTTAAATAATTAATCTAACTCAAGATGAGTAAAGCATTTAAGAGACAAGTCATTCACGATCCAATAAATTTCAGCTCTTTCCTGAGAAGCCAAATCCACTCTTTCGTTTTAAGAGTGTATGTTAGTTTAAATTTAGAAATAGATTTGTTAAGATTCTAATTCGATCAATAAGTGTTTTCTATACACATAAGTTAAAGCACTCAATAATTTTAATTTTCGCTTTAGTTACAGGAATTTTAAAAATTAAAATCTAAATGCTCATTTTCTATACGGAGAACTTCATTTTCTGGATAATACCGTTATTTATACATACTTTAGACAGAAACGGGTAAATATTAATTTTCTTAATATAATATTTGTGATTTGCTGCTTAGAAAAAGACCTGATGTTTTTCAATGTTTCGAAAAACTCAAAATCTTCTGACCTAATGTTTTGCCTGATCTGAGTCTAAAGTAGCACAACAATACTTAAATAATTATACTTGCAGTTAATACGTAAGCCGATCCGAATGCATCTAAAGATTTTCTGTTGTCCCAAAATGGAATCTGAGTCATTTCAAATTTAAATCGGGCCTCATGTATTCAAAACTGATGTATTCTGTAGGATACACATATTTGCAATTTTTTTCTGCAAATATACTACCTCTGACAATAAAGTTCTTGTAACATTAATCTAGATGAAATGTTAACGAAAGTTACCGTACCATCTTTCGATATAGTCATCTCCTATATGTATGCACCGCTGAGATCTGCTTTCATACATGTCCTGGAAAATTCGCAAGAAGTCTTCATTTGGGATGGAGTTCAAAAGCTTCGTCACGTTTCGTTGGATGTCAGCAATAAGGTCAAATCTCTTTCAAGGTGCGTTTGAGTCGTGGAAACACGAAGAAGTCTGGAAGATTGAGATCTCATGAGTATGGTGGATGTTCAATTTGCACAAACCCTCATGAATTTCTTTCGGTGTCTTGAAAATCTTAAAACCAAACATTAAATTGAACTTTTGTGTTTTCATTTTCCTGTTCTCAATTAAGAACCAACACACTGAACTAGCACTTTGTAAAACACGTCTTACGCGGAACATAAACGACGCTCAATTGAACAACGGCGGGGCAAGATGATCAACACTTTCCTCTATGCAAGTGCAGCTTTTGTTTCCCCAGTGTTGCTAGATCGGTCGTACTGAATTCATTGACCGAATTTTATTGTTAGAGGGAGTATATATAAATAAGTCAAACAAAAGTGAAATTGGTGTGAAGCGAGCCTAACAGATAGCAGAACTAATCAAATTAGAAATTTGTTTCTTGCAGTGCTATTTTAACAAGCTACGTGTTATATAAAAATGTCTGGCAGAGATGTGAGAAATGTACAAAAATGGAAACGTAAACAATTTTATTGTGCGTTACGGTAACATTTTTTTGAGTTCATTAGTGATAAAAAATTATTAATTGTACAATTATGTTTTTGATACCTTTTCTATACGAAACAGAAAAATTACAAAAAAAAATCCTAAGAAATTATAAAAAAATTGTAGCGTTCAAGTCCCATGTAGCATCAAATTTTATTTACAAAAATAAAATTTAATTTTTTTCGCTATTCAATCGTATTACTCTTAAAATTCCAATATTTCTTATCTTATAATCCCAATATTTCTTATCTTATAAATCCATAGTTGAAAATAATCTAGTCTGAAATTGCACGTCAAGCGTAGCAAATGCGGTGCGTTCGTACTATGACGTAGTTTTAAAAACACTTAGATTTTGGTGAAACAGTATGCAGTATCTCGGGTACAATGTAAAAACCGAAAGTCCGTAAGCGTCCATGTAAATACAATTTGCTTTTTACTATACACAAAGTAATTTATAGTAAACCTCAGCAACGTACAAGAAATACTTAAAATGTGGAATGGTTTAATATAATTAAAACGTGGCCCAAAAAATGTTTCTTTTTAAACCATTATACAATGGAATACTTTTGCATGGTCCCGTAAATTATTAACAAATAATCTTTGTAGTACACATTATAACCAATGTATATTTCGGTAGGGGGAGTTGGGGGACATTGATACATGGGACACATTCATACACCCCCTGTACTGCACACAGGGTCATCACAGGAAGTTTCACAACAGCTCCAAAAGATGATACTAGTGCACTCAACTATATACAGAAAGTTTTGGAATGATTCAGTTGTTTGTTGAAATGGGACGAGTGATTAATTGTTTTTGTAGATCAAAAGTAAATTTGAGTTGCACAATTGAAATGGCATTATACAACTGTTCCAGTATTTTCAACCGAATAAAATCTCTCTCTGGCAAGTAAAACTACTCTTTATCGGTTTCTCATTCTTTTTTGTTAGATAAATTATGAAGTATTGGATTTGAGACTCATTTTATTTAAAATGGCTGTATGGGGCACATTGATACAGTCTTTGTCGGGGCACATTGATACAGTCTTTGTCGGGGCACATTGATACAACCTAAGTCTTTCTCTAGTTCATTTTTTCATTATTTTTTATTATTTTTTTACAATGCACTCCTTAATCCAACCATTTTTCGCTAAATTTTTTAATATTAGTTTTTATTGAAGTGGAATAACTTTAATTTCTTTATATTAGAACATTTTATAGTATTTTTGCAAAGAGAAGACGTACGAACTTACCCAACATATAGTGCTAGTAGAAATAATTAAAGAAAAGGACAGCAGCCTGACAAATCTCAAATTTATATCAAATTCTCCAGAGAAAAAAGTATTTTCTATATGAAAAGTTTTACGTAAGAGAAATAAGCTGCAGAACAGCATAGGATAATTATATTATTCTGTATATAAACCGATTTATAAAGAGAAAACTTGGTAATTTTTCATCTTTCCTAAGAAAGAAGATAATGCTGGGGTTGAAGTATCAGATATGACCAAGTTACTACTGTCAACAATCAGACAAGGAACAGCCAGAACATCAGGTCATTAAACATTTCATTTTGATTGCTTTAATATTGCTTACAAATAAAGTGTGGGTGATTTGAATTCTTAAAAATAATATAAAATGGTTTGCTAACTATTTTTATGAAAAATATACATTGGAGTTATTTTGTCTCCCTTTTTCCCTGACGTATCAAAGTGTATCAATCTGCCCCGGGAATGGGGCACATGAACTGCACATTTTGAACTGCAAATTTTTAAACTTCTAAACATTGCACATTTTAAATTTTTATACCGTTGCATAGAGAAAATAATGCACTTTTGAATGAAATTCGTTTGAAATTTTTATGACAATTTGTTTTCAAAGTATTATTATTATTTAAAGTTTTTATTAAATTTTTGTCATTGTGGCAACAGAAGTAAACCCTTTTTGGACATTAAACATGGACCAATCAGAAAATGAATAAAATGCGGAATTCAACCAATAAAAACATTCTGATATTCTTCGGATTTGCCAATTCTCTACCGAGGATAACAACTATTTTCCAAATTACTAAAAATTAGTTATTTATTTATAAGTATTAATGAACGTTAGCTTCGAATTCTCTCCAAGCTTGGAAACACTTATCGCCAAATATTTAAAAATATCGCCAAATTTGAAGAAAAGATTAAGAAATCATAAATATTGCCGATTTGACTATAGATTACTAATTTGGCACAATTCTCATACAAATTCAGTATTTATGAAATTGCTTTTTATAGGATTCGTAGCATTTGATCTTCTTAAAATTTCAGTAAAATTTTCAATGAGATAATAATCAAGCATTAAAGAATTTTTATTAACTCATCTAATCGAGTCGCAAAAAAGCTATATTTAACGAAAACAATGAATATGAAAGCTATATCCTCCCCCTGGCACATGCCGAAATTGCTGTTTTATTATGTACTTATTTATCAATAAAAAAATTGCATGTTTATAATGTTATTGATTATGATTTCCATTTTGATACTTGTTTTAAAAATAAATGAAATACGTTAGCAAATAATGTTTAGGTATTTTACGAACTTTATTTTTAATATCCACTTCAATACAAAATTAGAGTTTTACTGTGTATTCATACATAGTGTTAAAAAGTTCTATACGTGGTGTCCCAAAAATGGCACCCAAACTCTGCGCAGCCAGATTCCTCATTGGGAATACATAAAATGAGCCCAAAGAACTGAATCTGTACGATTGATAATTTACGAGAAAAATTGAAAAACAAAGTATACATCAAATACATGTCAAATTATTCGCGAACAGAATGCATGAAAATCATACAAAAAATACCAGTAGCTAAAAGGAATAATAATAATAATTTGAAAACAAATTGTCATAAAAATTTCAAACGAATTTCATTCAAAAGTGCATTTTTTTCTCTATGCAACGGCATAAAAATTTAAAATGTGCAATGTTTAGAAGTTTCAAAATTTGCAGTTCAAAAAAATTGTAAAACTGAAATTTCATTTAAAATTTTTATAAGATGGGTCCAGGAATATTAATGTTTAATCCATGTCATTCGTAATAAGAGGCAGTCAGCCTGATTAACTCCATCAAATAAAAATGCACAGTTTAAACAGTTAAAGTTATATAACAATAAACTACTGGTTTTTTTTATTTATGGTCTAGGAATATTAATGTTTAATGCATGGCGTACGTAATATATGACTCGTTATGGTCATCCTAAAAATGATGTTTATTATTATTATTAAGTATAGAATTCCTTTTTAAGTCTTTAAAATTTTAGTCTTTGAAAGTATCATTTTCCAAATAGTCGTTCTAATTCGTTAAATTACTTTTTTTTCTTTCATTGTGGTCTTTTTTCAAAATGTCTCTAGTGTATTGAGAAGCCGCTGTATATGTCTGTCAGCCGGGGGTTGGAACCACCAAAACTGTCTGCCAACTGAGGAAATATCTTCTGGTAGTACCCAAAGTAACATATACAAGTAACATACCCAAGTAACATATACCCAAGTAACATATATAAAATTCAGCTTTTATAAAATGACGAAAGTAGAATTTCCTATTATTGAAGTTTAGTGGTTGTCGGCCGGGGGTTGGAACCACAGGAAGTGTCTGCCAATGGAGGACGTGATTTCTAACATTATTCCAAAGGAAATATCAAAAAATTACGCTTTATAAAATGACGAAAGTAAGTTGGTATTTTTTACACCTTTGCTCCCTGGTCACTGTCAAAGCCACCATGATCCAAATTTCATAATTAAACATCGTTCCTATCTTTGTTGGAAGACTGCGCTGACAAAGTTTCAGCTTTTATAAAATAACGAAGGTCTGCCAGTCATGGGCTCTTGCTCTATAGGAAATTATGACGGATTTTTTAATTATATACTGTGTTTTAGGGGTCAGTTACTTAACCCCTTTCCCAAAACTGTGAAACGCGTGGAGGCCAAAGGGTATAAGTACAGTTGTATCCTTTAATGTCTACAACAGAAGCGCGACCAACGACATACAAGGTCATTTGCTTTTTTATACATTAAATAAATGCATTTTAACTGTTAACATGTAAGAAAAACATGCGTTAAGCGTAGATTATGAAACACTTTCCAACACTCTCTGAAATCTTAAAGAATATTTGCTATTTAGAGTAATATAATATTACTGTCCATAGCCAAATATGTATTCTAATAATTTTGAACAGCCCTATGTTTTATCTGTCAGATGATATATACTACATAATGGGAAAATTTAACTTAGCAAGAAAACGCATAACAGTTTGAAATTTCTCTTTTAGCAGTTTGTAATAATAGATGGAAACACACTTGTATACTTTTGTTGATCCTGTAGTACACTTGTATACTTTTGTTGATCCTTGAAACTTTATTATACTCCAATATTTAGCTAAAATTTAGTTCAAACTAAAACACTCTTAATACCACTGAAATCACATTTCCAGAAACTATCATCCATAGATGACCATGTATAAAATTTTGTGCGTGACCCTGTATATCATTTTATCTATATATTACAAGCATTTCTTAGTAAACTGAATGCAGTTCAGCGTAGAAACATATGACTTATTTAAAAGCAATCTTTAAGTAAATTACGCCCATATTCAGTAAACCTTTACGAAATCTTCTGTATAGCCCTGTATATGAACTTTAGCATTTATATGAACTACAGCATATATACTAATATGTATAAATTTAGTGAAACTTAAAAGCGCAAATCATAATTAAAAAGGCATTTCGTCCATTCATCAATCATCATCGATAATATACAGGATTCGGATAGAATATACTGTTTGAAATATTTTTTGTGTCCCTGTAAATACCGTGTACTTCGTATTATGTGCGAAATAACTTATATTAAGCCTCAGCGATGTATATCAATTTTATTATACGTGAAAATTGTAATATAATTAAAATATGTTGTAAAAAATTCTCTCTTTATCATTAGGTAATGTAAATATTTTATGTAGCCCTGTAAATAAAAAATATCTATTTTTTTCACCTCATATTTTACAGAATGTTTATTTTAATGCATTTCGTAAAATGCATATAAATTTTAATATGTGACATGGTGTAACATCTTTAAAATTCATTTTAAACGATTTTTCCCGTAACCCGTAATGTAACAAAAAACTTATGATTATCCCTGTAAATAAACTAATCGTGTTAGAAACTTCATTCGCATTAGATTTGTGTTGCGGTAAACATGAATAATTCCCAAAAATTTCAGGGCAATTCGAATATATTTACCAGAGTTAGGACGTGGACAGACAAACTAAAATCATATTCACTTTTCAACTTTGTTGGAAAGTGTTAAAAAATATAAAATATCAATGTTTCAAAATTTATAATAAAATTTTAAAACTTATATTAGAACAAAAATTTTTCTTTCCAATCATTTATATCAATATCGTTCATACTTTTTTCGAAATTCATTTTTTATGTCATAATGTTTCCTTTTTTAGAATTTATATTAAAAGAAAATTTCGTCCTTTCATTTATATGCATCAACATTGTTCTTAATTATTTCATAAATACAATTTTTTATTTCATAATTTTTCATTTCTTGTGCTCATTCTGCACTTGTACCCATAGCTTCCAAGCACTTTTCATTACTACTTGGAAGCTAAGGGGTACAAGTGCCGAACGATGATAAACATTGCTTAGTTATAAATAAAAAGAAAAATTGTATTCCGCTTTTTTTGAAACAGTTATTGAAATAAGAGTTCAAAAATCATTAGGATATACGCAAAAGTTTCATATCACAATTCGTTCAATTACAATTTTTATTTAACTTTGAACTCTATTTACTCGAAATCTCAATTTTGTCACTTATACCCCTTGGCTTCTGGGGTCTTCATATATACTTTATAGATTCATGACAATTCTTTTGTATTCCAAAGAGTTTAACATCCTTAATACACATAAAACTATTTTTTCCTATTGATCGTAATGTAATGGAATACATTTGATTGTCCATGTAATAAAACTATGCATCCGATTTTCATAAAATTGAAAACAACTCGACAAAATTACGCTAAAATTATATATTTTAAATATCGTGCGATTTCTTTGGGCAATTTTTGCTTTGTTATATGCGAGCAGACAGACGAACTGACAAATTAACGAAGAAAATAGATGTTAGCTACTTATATAATTACAGACTAAAATTATTTAGATTTATATATAAATTATTCAGATCTATAGTACTCAGTATTTTTCGAATACAGTATTGTAGCAAAAATCTTGTGTGTGCTTGCAAATACTATCTGCTTTCTTGTATACAGGAAATAAGCATTCCTAAGCTATACATACCAATCTCATAAAATATTAAATAGTTAATTACAATTAAAACTCGCCCCAAACAATGTTCTTCCTGTACCATTATATAATACAATATTTTTGTGTATCCTTGTAAATCAATAACAAATGGTCTTTCCACCTCAACCTGTGCAAAATGTATATTATAATATGTACTTGATCGATGCACATCAATTTTATTACGTTCGAATAAGTGTAACACCATTAAAATGCATTTGAAACATTTTTCCTCATTTACCGTAATGCAATGGAGTACTTTTTATTGTCCCTGTATAACATTTGAAATGACAAAATTATATATATTAATTATATAATTTAAATATTAAACGATTAAAATGCATTCGATTTTTTTTTACCTATTGACCGCAATATAATTCTTTGATTGTCCCTGTAAATTTATTATGCATCCGATTTCTAGAGTCGATAAAATTATGTAATAATTATATTTTTTTTAATTTCAAATGATTCGTTTGGGTTGTTTTTGAGATGTTACATGCGGAAAGACGAACGGACTGAACGACAACTATAGATGCTACGTATTTACATAATTATGAATGCACCTAAAAATGCAAAAGACATACACTGGTGTCCAAAAGTTAAGCATAATTGGTAATTAAGTAAGTAATGAAAGAAATATAAATCGAAATGTGGCGAAACTCCAGGTGTCTAAACAAAATAGTACGCGTCATATATTTTCGCGAAGAGTTTTCCCCGTAATCGAACAGGGGACCGTCAACAAATTGAAAAAGAACGAAGATCTTTTGGATAACCCTGTCAAAACTAATGTAGCAAAAGCGTTCAAACTGCACATTATGATTAAGTGGATTATTGTAATGTACTGTGTTTATTTTTATAAGGATAGCATGTATACTCGTAGAGAAATTAAGGTTTTTATAAAAACAGTCCTAAGTTTTTTGCTTATAATTTGCAGAGTTCTTAATATAAAATAATGTTCTTTTCTGAAAATATGACAAACAACATTGCACACAATACCCTGTCATCAGAATTTAAAAATAATAAAAATTGTATGACAAATGAGCAGGTTTACTAAATAATTTTTTACTGCGCATGCGTGAACGCTATTAAAATTTCATTTGCATATTATGTTAGTTAAATGTTTAGAGCAATGTTTGTGAAAGTCTCAAAAACATAGATTAAAAATTCTGAAAATTATCGTTGATAGAATGAGATCAAAATATTTTATTCCCTAATGAAGCAAAAAGATGAGGGGCTGTATCCATAATTCCATTGTTTAGTGCCTAGACAATATTGCACGTACAACTGTATTTGGATAAAACCCCTGATATTTTGCTTCCTTTTAGGAATAACCGATTTTGAGTTGATTCTATAGACGATAATTTTCAGAAATTTTAAGCTATGTTTTTGAAATTTTTACAGAAGTTGCTCTATACATTTAGCTAACACAATATGCAAATGAAATTTTCATATCGTTGAGGCATGCGCAATGAAAAATTATTTACTAAACCTACTCATTTTTCATACAATTTTTATTATTTTTAAATTCTGATGACAGGGTATTGTGTACAATGATATTTGTCATATTTTCAGAAAAGAGCATTATTTTATATTAAGAACTCTGCAAATTATAAGCAAAAAACTTAGGACTGTTTTTATTAAAAACCTTAATTTCTCTACGAGTATACATGCTATCCTTATAAAAATAAACACAGTACATTACAATAAGCCACTTAATCATAATATGCAGTTTGAACGCTTTTGCTACATTACTTTTGACAGGGTTATCCAAAATATCTTCGTTCTTTTTCAATTTGTTGACGGTCCCCTGTTCGATTTCGGGGAAAACTCTTCGCGAAAATACATGACGCGTACTATTTTGTTAACACACCTGGAGTTTCACCAAATTTCGATTTATATTTCTTTCACTACTTACTTAATTACCAATTATGCTTAACTTTTGGACACCAGTGTATATACAGGGTGGTCATAAAAAAACTTTGCCGATATATGGAGCTCTAGCGGCCAGTCCGCTCAACCGATCGAAATGAAATTTCAGATATAGCTATTCAGAGGTATGAGCTTGAGATTTTGTGAACGACAACAAAATGGCGCTCACGGTTACGGTTATAGTTACAGAAACTCGAAAATTTCCAATGGCAACACCCATTTTTCTTCATCGCAAAATACTCAGCGCATGCGAAAACCCTTAAGAGCGTTGGAAACGTACGTGTATCGCAAGAAACAAACATGTTATGCACGCGCAAAAAACCGTTCTGGGAATCCTCCCCCCATAGAAAAAACTCGATTGGATTGCAAGGAGGAAATTTGCATATGACACAGAGGCAGTACACTAATCTCTGATTACAATACAGATCGGAGATACTAAAACTTTTATTTTGATTGCACATTTTCCACATCGGTGCCATCACAAACAATTAATGGTGATGGCACCCATGTGGAAAATGTGCAATCAAAATAAAAGTTTTAGTTTCTCCGATCTGTATTGTAATCAGAAATTAGTGTACTGACTCTGTGTCATATGCAAATTTCCTCCTTGCACCCCAATCGAGTTTTTTCTATGGGGGAGGATTCCCAGAACGGTTTTTTGTGCGTGCATAACATGTCCGTTTCTTGCGATACACGTACAGTTCCAACGCTCTTTAGGGTTTTCGCATGCGCTGATATTTTGCGACGAAGAAAAATGGGTGTTGCCATTGGAAATTTTCGAGTTTCTGTAACTATAACCGTAACCGTGAGCGCCATTTTGTTGTCGTTCACAGAATCTCAAGCTCATACCTCTGAATAGCTATATCTGAAATTTCATTTCGATCGGTTGAGCGGACTGGCCGCTAAAGCTCCGTATATCGGCAAAGTTTTTTTTTATGACCACCCTGTGTACACTATATTGCCATTGATTATTGGACACTTGCGATTTTAGACATTTTACTAAATATGTAGAAAAATACATGAGGAATCATCTCGAAACTCTTAGTGTATAAATATAATAGTATACGCCATACATCGCCGTGAAGATTTTTTACCGAAACTCCATAGGGGATCGTCAACAAATTAAAAAAGAATGAATATCTTTTGAATAACCCTGTCAAAACTAATGTAGCAAAAGCGCTCAAACTCTAGATTGTGATTGAATGCCTTATTGTAATACGCCTTGTTCATTTTTTATGCAAATAGCATGCATACTCACAGAGTAATTAAGGTTTTTATAAAAATGGTCCCAAATTTTTCATAGTTTTTTCCTTATAATTTTCAGAGTTCTTAATATAAAATAATATTTTTTTCAGAAAATATGACAAACAACATTGCACACAGTACCTTGTAATCAGAATTAAAAAATAATGAAAATTGTGTACAAAATGAGTAGGTTTACAAAATAATAATTTACTGCGCATGCGTCAACGATATCAAAAATTTCATTTGCATATTATGTTAGTTAAATGTATAGAGCAACTTTTTGTGAAAGTCACAAAATCATAACTTGAAAATTCTGAAAATAATCGTCAATTGAATTAGTTGAAAATCCGTTATTCTCAAAATGAAGCAAAAACAAGAGGGGTTGTATCCATATATTCATTGATTAGTGTCAATATAGAATACACAATACGGGATGTTCTACTACATTTGGATAAAATCCCTCATTTTTTTGCTTCAATTTGGAAACAACGGATTTTGTCCTTTTTCTATAGACGATTACTTTCAGAATTTTCAAGCTATGATTTTGAGACTTTTACAAAAGTTGCTCTATACACTTAGCTAACATAATATGCAAATGAAATTTTGATATCTTTGACGCATGCGCAGTAAAAAATTATTTAGTAAACCTACTCATTTTTCATACAATTTTTATTATTTTTTAATTCTGATTACAGGGTACTATGTGTAATATTGTTTGTCCTATTTTCTGAAAAAAATATTAATTTATATTAAGAATTCTGAAAATTATAAGGGAAAAACGTGGAAAAATTTGGGACCATTTTTATAAAAACCTTAATTACTCTGCGAGTATGCATGCTATTTGCATAAAAATGAACACAGTGTATTACAATAAGGCATTCAATCATAATCTAGACTTTGAGCACTTTTGCTACATTAGTTTTGACAGGGTTATTCAAAAGATATTCATTCTTTTTTAATTTGTTGACGGTCCCCTATGGAGTTTCGGTAAAAAATCTTCACGGCGATGTATGGCGCATACTATTATATTTATACACTAAGAGTTTCGAGATGATTCCTCATGTATTTTTCTAGATATTTAGTAAAATGTCTAAAATCGCAAGTGTCCAATAATCAATGGCAATATAGTGTATTTGAAATTATTTGTCATTTGTCAGTTGCGATATTTTCTGAGTAAAAAAATTTTGGGAACTACACTATTCCTTAGCAACGGAAACAACAACAATTTGAGAACAATTTCGCCGCATGACACAATGTATGGCACAATTATCGGCAACGGTGACATTTTTGAAAATGAAGAAATTTAAAGATTTCACATTTCCCGGGTAAGGGATTAAGTTATGAGCTACTTGAACATGCAAATTCTGGAAATGAATTAAATGTCGAAAAAATTTATATAGATGATTTGTCAAATGATATCAGTATGTCTAATTTTTCTTTCTATTTAAAAAAAAAAAAAAAAAAAAAAAAAACGCTTTGAAAAATTTGTTGATTTTATTTTGAAAGAGTGTTTCCAAATCCAATTTATTAGACTCAAAATCCAACTTAAACCGCGAAACATTTAGTGTAAACTAATATCAAACTACGTTAAAAATGAAAATATTGACAATCATTAAACCCAATACAAAACACAAACTCGACCGTATCCGTATGAAATTGACTTCTCAAAATTTAGACATGTAATTGTTTTAAAATATAACATACGTCTTTCAGTAAAAGAAAAAAGAAAAAAAAAAAAAAAAAAAAAAACTGCGATATTTGTTTTTTTAGACAAAAATAAAGGAATCCATTGAAGGTGTATTTATTCAAGAAGCTATTTTCATTAGTACATCTGTTAGAAAGTTGTGTATAATGAAGGGAGCATTTACTTTTTTCCTTTGGAAAATATTGTTTTTTTATGTATTCCATGTAGTTTTTTATTATACCTATGTAAGGATTTATCAAATTCTAAGTTCCTTTATATGTAATTTGTGATTTCTAAAGCACAAAATATATATGAAAGGATAAAAACTAACCCATTTCTAAAACTTTAATTTAAAATTAAAATTCAAAAGTTTAAAGTTCCCAATTAATATTTTAAACTTTAATTCTTAAGCTTAAAGCTATTTTGCCCCTGGTAAAGCTAACGAACCAATTAAATTAAATGTTCCTCCCTAATTCACAACTGTGCCCTCTGCTGGAAAATATGACAATCCCTAACATATTACCCAGAACACGCGCGAAAAACGAGAGATTTTGCAGATTTGAGGATGCCTGCAGAACCTACGGCAATGTAAACCTCCATAATACACGTAAACGGCTCGGGCGACCTCCGACCGGACTCGCGAATCTCTTCTGTATGCTGAGCGACCAAATAAAAAGAGTTCGAACCAACAAGAGGTTCCCGAGTCCAACTTATTATGCCACGACTATAAAACATCCGAAGTCGTTACAATATTTAAAGTCAGCAAGACAGTTAACTGCCGTGAAAATCCCTCTGTCTTGCCACCAAGTCGCGAAAATTCAGAAGTGCTCGAGAATTCCTTTCCCTCGGAAACGCCATTTACCGTCGACAAAAAAAAAAAAAAAAAAAAAAAAAAAAAGATTAAGCCAGAGAAAGGAAATTTCCCCCATGAACAATGTCGTTAAAACAGAAACTATCCACATTCCGAAAATTTTTTTGGTCAATCGTGAAAAGACAAGAGAAAGAAAAAAAAATATATAGTCAGTTGTGATCTATTATTTACACGTGCTAACTTCCGAAAGAACTCATTTGAAACTTTTCCCCTACGCAACTGAATGAGAAACGGCCAGGGGCGTGCCAGCAGTATTCGGCGCCTGTGTGCAGAACTGCATTTGGCGCCCTACACCCCCCCCCCAATCCAATCGCCTGTAAAAAAAAAACTTTACCCCCCCCCCAAAAAAAAACTATGACTATTTATAAATGTATAGTTGTTATTCTTTTGGAGTTTTTTGAACCAGAAAATTTATTGAATAAAATATGTCTTGTTTCTTTACAGTTCGTACTTTATTTCATTAAATAAATAAATTTCTGTTTCCAAACATGCTTAAATTACTTGAAAAATCCAGAAGGATGGCAGCTATGTAAATAAAATTCGTAACACAGTAAAACCTGTGTAAATGAAAGTACTCTCTATCAAAATCCTACGTTACGGTAAAATTTTATTATCCCGGAGAAAGTAATTTAATGCAATAACAATAGATTGCATCTAAAAGAAAGATGTTTGTTTTTACTTTGCATGTATTGACGATGGCTAAGAAAATCTACCGCACATAAAGATCTAAAAATTTGGATAAGGATTGATGATGGTAGATGCACCGTACACCTGACACTCAGTTTTTTTTTCTTTTTTAATAACCCGAAATATTAATTAAAAACCCTTAATGATCATCGCAAAATGGCGATCTTTTATTCCTCAACGAGATCATGCTTGTGTCCTTCCCCAAGCAGTCCTTCCCACTGACCAAAAGCTAACGTTTGATTTTTTCTGCATTTTGGGATTCCAGCAAATTGGGATATAGTGAGATCCTGGTAAAATTACAAATAAATAATAATAAAGAAAGAAAACCGATTTCAATGGTATTTTTAATTACTATTTCAAAAACCTTTTTATTTGGTAGCGATTCGCATCAGTTCTCATGTTTTTCATTTCTCTGAAGTTTCAAACGTAAAAAACAACAACAACAACAACTGTTGATACAATCACGGTATTTTTCAGGTTCTAATAATTTTCAGGTGTGAAAATATTAATATTTATTGTTCAAAAAATTTTTTGAAGTCATTTCAAGGATTCGCCAAACATATTTTTTTCTCTCGGTGCAAATTATCTCAAGATATCGTTTCCCAATTAAGAAATATGTGATTTGAATATCATTTCGCGTTAATAAATAAAAAAAAATATGTATGAGGAATTGTGCGGATTTTATCAAGAATTTTTTTTTTTGGTCAAAATTGAAAGTTTTATATCTAAATATCAGAAAATAAATACGAATTGACAGTTAGCTTGAAAAATCAGACAGAAACATGAATAGCACCGCCGATATACTCTATTGAAGACAGTGGCAAATCAACTCGAGCTTCGATTGGATGGATTTTCATTTAAAAAGGAAAAATCATACAAATGCAAGATTATACACTGCTAGCAATATAATGTTCGTTCGAAAATATTTTTATTCAAAATTATAAAGTCAAATCAACATGTTGCTGAAGACATTGCCCTCCCTACACCCCATCTCTACATTCGTTTGGAAAAAATAACATTCAACAAGGGCGGATCTGGAGAGTCCTCAAGGGGGGGAGGGGGCGATTTTAAAAATCCGGAGACTCGAAACTCATGCGCGGGTCGGGACTAATATTTTCACTGTGGGTCGGGTTTGGGTCCGGTGAACTTCTATATTTTCAGAGGGTCGGGCTTGGGTCCGGTTGACTTCTATTTTTCAAGCGGGTCGCGTTTGACTTCAAATTTTTGAGCGGGTCGGGTTTGGTTCCGGTTGACTTCTATTTTTCAAACGGGTCGGTTTTGGGTCCGGTTGACTTCTATTTTTCAAGCGAGTCGGGTTTGGTTCCGGTTGATTTCTATTTTTTGCTGCTGGTCGTGTTAGCTAATCAGGGGCGTGCGAAGAGAAAACTGAGCCTGGGCAAAGTTTCAGTTTGCCTTCCCCCCCCCTCCCTCCCCCAAACGACTTTTCTTGTGACAGGCCAAAAATGATGTTGGTAGTATAAATTTGACGTTCTTTAAACTTCTGAACATGAGGCGACCGCCCCCTTCGGCCCCTACCCTTTCGCACCACGCTGTAACCAATGCTTTTTCTGTGGTTCGTATTTGGGTCCGTAGTGCTACTTTTTACAGTTGGTCAGGTGAACTTCTACTTTTTTTGCTACTTGCTGGGTTTTAGACCGGTTGATTACTATATTTTGCGGCTGGTCAAAAACAAAAGTAAATTTTTAAAAATGTATTTCGTAAGATTTCGCAAAACAAATCTACAACATAAATATATTTTTTACGAATAACAAATAAGTAAGATGTCAGTCCAAATTGGGCTCGGGGTGAAGAATTGCACGAATCGCGTCGGCCCAATAATGCTTATCATACAGGCTGGGTCGGACACGGGACAGACGTTTAGCTTTTACTCAGGGCCGAGCCCCGACCTGGAAATTTTGATCAATACAGATAAGACATGAGTTCGGGCTCTTTTTTCAGAATTAGGTCCCACCCGAGCTCGATTTTAAATCCAAGCCCGCCCAAACCCGAAACATTTTGCTTTATCAGAGCCTTAGCCCGATAACGAAAGTATACAGCGGAAGAAAAAATGCATAATATATATATTTTTTTAATGTTAGAGGAAAAATTAAAATTTTTAAACCACATTTTCCATAGAAATGTTACTCTTAAACGAAAATCTAAATTTAATATTATCAAAAGAAAAGTTTGGTATAAAATAAAAATGTACTTAATACATAAAAAAATTGTCATATTTTGTCTCTTTTAGTAAGAAAACATTATGGACATGTTAGTGAACTGTGTTTCATAAATAAATGCATGGAACTTGAAGAAATTATTGTCGATTATTTGTCGAATCGGACAACATTTACCAATTTTCTATGAAAAGTGCACATTTTTAACTATGACCATTTCATTCCTCATAACAATCTTTTGGCATAGGTGTGACCCAGACAATAATATTAAATTTATAAATTTAAATTCCAATGCTATTATAGGAATAGAGGAAACACTGCTCAATTGCTTTCTATCAGAATAATATGGAAAATAAATTTACTTACGACCAAAAGTGACATCGTAAATTTCAGAGTACAGCTTCAGTATCAGCAGAATTCACAAAAAAAGCAACAATTATTAAAATTATTTCCATATGGAAAGCGATTACGACCTGTGTACGCTGTGTACAATAGAAATCTAAATTATTCGCCAACCGCAAACTAAAATTCAAAGAAAATATCCTCTTAGCATTAAATGTCTAAATAATAATAAAATAAACAACTCTATTGCAAAATAACCAATACTACAAACAAAAATCAAACTATATTCATTATTCCCGCCTTTTTGTTGGCGCCAGACCATCGTCGGAAATGACAAAATAGGTCTGCAGAAGTTACTAATAATTTGCTTTTTAAATAGCATCGTTTGCTAAAATAGAAAAAAGAAAAAAACACAATTTCTGCTTCCCCTTCATTCTAATCAAAATGTCAATATAGTGATTTGAAAAGTAATAAGTAATGTTTAAGCGGGGAAAAAACTTATTTAATATTTTCTCTTCATTGATAAGTAAAATTTATAGGTTTCAGAAAAAATGAGTCCGAGTCCGAGCACTGTCTCATCTCTAATACAGACATTTAAAAAGAATGACTCCAGGCCGGACTCGACCAAGAAGAAAAACAAGTCTGGCCCGACCCAAATCGACAGAAAATAAAGATCAGGACACGGCCCGACTCAGAAGACCTGACCTAGCCCGACATTAGGGTGGGCGATTGCCCTTTCGTCATCTAGCCCCCCCTCCCCCTCACACACACACACCTTAGATCCGCCACTGCCTAATTCATGAATTGGCGTGGCCCGGGTCGGGCCGCGCAGCGCCGACCTTGGGCTTCAGCCCAAGTCCTATTCCATGAAGATCTTTCATGTTGGTTTGAAACCTTTATGGGCCCAAGGGGGGAGGCGATCGCCCCATCGCCCCCCATTAGATTTTTAAACAGAATTTCATTTGAATTTTTGGAATAGAAATTAATTTAGTGACCTTGGAATCTTTTCCAGGGAGGCTCAACATGTTTTAGGGTAAGTTGAGGCGCCCATAGAACCTAGGGTACCTGGACCTTGTTTGTAACCTTGTTGTACCGAAGGTTGAAGGAACACTAATAGCACCCCCTTAGCTACGGCCCTGTGCATAGTCCCCAAGTTCTGGTTTTACATTTTTTTCTTTATTCAGTATTCTCCAAAGCGTCCCCCACGGACGCCACGATTGCGCCCTTAGGTTTTCTTGGCACCCATTGAAATGTATCCTCTTATTAGCTATTAAGATTAAAAATCCTTTTTAAGGGATACATTTTTAAAAATTAAAAATATTTGAATACTTTTCTTGTAATAGTTATCGATGACCTTAAATAAGTTTTAATTATTTAATGCTATTAATTTGTTATTCAGTGATTAAAGTTTCTATAGCTTCTTCATGTACAAAACTTTTGAAGATAGATTGCCCTCTGAAAATCTAATTTTAAATTTATTCTGAATTAAATTATTTTAAAATAGTTTCAATCATAGGGGACTTATAGCTATCAGCGTGAGATATACGCGCAGCATATAAGACATTTCTAACATATAAGTCTACCTCTATTCATGGACTGATATTGTAGGAGAAACTTTTACCAGTATTTCCGAATAGTAATTTTCTTCTTATTTATGATAAATTCTGAAGTAAAGTAACAATTGTTTGTTATAAATAATAATAAAAAAACAAGTGAAATTTAGCTCCCACGGCAATAAAACTGTATATTACGCTTTTCCACCGCAGTGAGATAATAGTGTTGCATATTTTCAGCTATGTGAATTACGGAGCCTTTCATTATTTATAACTATATGAGGTGCACCTCTGTTTTTATAAAGGTTGGACAGGTCTTGTCTAAATGATTTATTAGAGGACTCATAAGTAGAATAAAATAAAATTTTAAAGAAAGAAATTAATATTTATAAATAATTTGTATAAGGTAAATCTATAAAAGATAACTCAGATGCTAAGAAAATATAATACTTTTTATATTAATTTTTTTTTAACATTTGCTTCTCAACTGAAATCTTTAGGCGCCTTTACTGCTTCGGCGCCTGTGTGTGCCGCACACTTCGCACACTGGGTCGGAACGCCCCTGGAAACGGCAAATATTAAGATGCGATTCTCTAACAATCAAAGCAAAAATGGACAGTCTCAACCGATGTATTTTTTCTCTTCTCCAAGCAGAGTCGCAGAATGGACCGAACTTTATTTCGCGGAAGTGGGTCAGATTTGCGACCATATGTTTTAAAGAGAGCAAAGGTCGAGATCTCCGTTCTGTGTATCTCCGTATCGATGATTCACTCAAGAGTTGGATGTGGAAATTTATTTGTTTTTACCTTTTTAGCGGACAAATAATAAAATTAGCAGATGAGCTAAGGCCAGGACAATGTGTCTTAGTTCTTAATTGTTAAAATTTATTTGAAATGAAAATAATAATAATTAAGTCGTGTGTGATAATTAAATTTTTCTTTCTTAGAAAAAAAAAAGCCTTGGATAATTTTATTTACAGGTATGATTCTTTTTATTTATTTTTAGTTCAGATTGATGTTTTTCAGTTATACAGATAATTTTGAAAGAAAAAAAAAGTTTTATGGTGCAGAATATGTGTTTATTTTTCCCTTAACTTTTTTTTTATTAAAATTGATAAAAATGCAGATTCCCCAGTTCCATCATTTATTTTATAAAATATTCTCGTTGAAAAAAAAAGTTTTATTTTACACTAAACAATGTTTTTATTTTCTATTTTATGTTGACTATGAATGCGTTATTGTCGAAAGTACCAAGGAATGGAAGTGTTTGTGTGAATGAAAAGTATTTAAGAATGAAAGAGAGCAAAAATATACTGTTATCAGAGTGAAATTTTTAAAATTTTGACAGCGTTCATGGAGTTTTAATGTTATTCATTTAAAATGATGTTACTGTATTAAAGGGATTTTAAAGATTTTAACAAAACTCATTATTTTAAGATTTTTATTAGCTTTATTTTTTTATTTCTTGTGGAATTTAAGGTTTATTATTAGCATTTTAGAAAAATTTGGTGATTCATATTTTACATACGCGTTAAAATTGTGATAAATTAAAGTGACAGTATTTTTGTTTTCTTGTCTATCCGGTGAAGCATAAGTGCGATCACCAAAAAATAAAGACAATTGTTTTCTATGTTTTTGAACTAAATATTATCAATAATACACGTGCAATTTGATGGTGTCCAAGATTTAGTGTCATATTTTGCATATATTTAGAGTCCTATTTTATTAATTCCTTTTTTATAAATTCAGATGAGCTCATTCAAATTTCCACATATTTGTAAATAGTAATTTGTCAGTTTGTGTATTATTTTATTCCATATTTTGAACCTTTTTGTGTTGGTAATTGTTTTATTTGTACATAATGAGAAAAGTTCAATCGATGTTTTTTTCCAAATATTTCATTCTACATATAGAATTTTATACAATTTATTACTCCTTTTAGGTTTTTTGTATAGCCAAATACTATATTTTATTTTATGATATATTTTAATGTTTGAGTTTTTAGTTTAATATTTTTACCCAGTATTGCTTTAAAAATTATATTGTTTTCTCTATTATTTCCCTATTTCCTTATGTCCTTTCCTAGTATATTACACAGTGAGTTTGCCACCCCAACCATTTTTAATTAGTCCATTTTTTAACAAGTCCCATTTCATTAAAAAATATATATTTGAACAGGAATTTCACCCCTGTCAATTTCTAAAAAACATGTTAAAATATTTTCAAACAATTAAGCCATTGGTTTAGATATGAACGTGGTAACCCCACTTTAACCGTGGTAAATCCACTAATGTCTAAATCCACACATTAAGTTTTTATAGATGACCATGTTTCCAGCCCATTAAGTCTTTAAAACATTTTTTTTAAGTTTGTCAAATTCAACCAGAATACACCTTTTACAAACAAAAAGGATTCAATGACTTACCATCTCAGCAAATGTGGCCACTATTGACAAGAGATACTCGGGCCCTCAATAAAAATACAAGTATCCAGTAATAACAATAAACATGTCAATAAGTTGCCCATGCGCTTTAAATGTTGGATCATTGGCCTATTTGTTTTGAATCAGGATCCATTATTTTATTTTATTTTTCTTTATTTTATATTTCACCATTTTTCCCCCTTTTGTCCCATTTGCAGTAGTAAAAACCTTAAAAATTAAAGATTTTTGCTATTTGCATAAATATTTGCAAGGAAAACAAAGAGCATTCTGGCCTTAGTGAGGAAAAATGTTCTTTGAATTTTTTTACTTAGGAAATTTTTATGAGCTAACAGTGAGATGTAGATATGGTTTACATTTGGCTTGGATTTATTAATGCCACTGAGAAAAACACATCTCAGTTTGCAAAATAGTAAATACCTTTACTTATAGATAAACTGCACTTGCATCTTCACACAAAAAGTCAAACCCAAGCTCATTTTTCTTTTTTTTTAAATTTTTGCTAAAACCTCCCTGAGGTTTAGGATTTGCTAAAACCTTTAATGGTTTAGGATATGCTAAAACCTTCAACGGTTTAGGATAAATAATGTAAATAGACTTCAACATATTATTTTTCTTTATTTTCATACTTATTTCAATGTTATTATATTTCATATTTACAAATATTTATTTTTATCAATTTTATATGCCAATATATTTTTAATATTTTTCACATTTCCAAAATAAGTGAAGGAACCTTTCAAATTTTTCATATTTACCAATATTGCTATAATTTGAATATTTTGTATATAGAACATATATTGTCCCCAGTAATCATACATCAGTATACTTTCATATTTATCACTTTTTTTATATTACCTGTATCGTTGTCCTTTTACAATATTTTCAAATATTATGGAAAAGAAATTTTTAAAGTTTTATGTGTTTTTTTTTCCAATATCATATTTGTGCCTAAATTTGTATTTTAGCAGTTTATATAAAATTGTGAAAGATGTGCTTAAAGACTTATTAAAAGAAAGCACAAACTTGTTGACCACAGGACTTCCAAACAAGAAAATATGGTCACTATTTTAAATTATTTTATTTCGTTGTTTTTCCATGTATATCCTGTATTTCTTTTTTCAGATTTTCCTAATGTTTATAGTTGTATATTTTTATATTTTTTGTCATATAATATACTCCAAATTCATATGTAAAGTTCGGTCAGGTCGTCTTGAGATCCATATCCCAAATTTTTAACATAAAAACTTAAAAGTGTCAATTACTTCCTTAAAATTTATGCCTGAAATTTAAATTTTAAATATTTTTTCCAGCAGAAAAATTCAGTCCTCATATCTTAGAAAACTTTCCTTTAACATTAAATTTACTTTAGATTTAACTTTAATATTAACCTTAAAAATTTAGCGTTGTATAAGTAAATTCTGATCCAATTTTGTCTTCTCCATTTTCCTAGGGAGTCCCCCCAGATTTGCAGGCAAATCTGGTGGACCTCAACTTGGAGGGGGGTATATGAAAGGATAAAAACTAACCCATTTCTAAAACTTTAATTTAAAATTAAAATTCAAAAGTTTAAAGTTCCCAATTGATATTTTAAACTTTAATTCTTAAGCTTAAAGCTATTTTGCCCCTGGTAAAGCTAACGAACCAATTAAATTAAATGTTCCTCCCTAATTCACAGCTGTGCCCTCTGCTGGAAAATATGACAATCCCTAACATATTACAAAGAACACGCGCGAAAAACGAGAGATTTTGCAGATTTGAGGATGCCTGCAGAACCTACGGCAATGTAAACCTCCATAATACACGTAAACGGCTCGGGCGACCTCCGACCGGACTCGCGAATCCCTTTTGCATGCTGAGCGACCAAATAAAAAGAGTTCGAACCAACAAGAGGTTCCCGAGTCCAACTTATTATGCCACGACTATAAAACATCCGAAGTCGTTACATATATAAAGGAACTTCAAATTATGTATGCAGAAGCAACACAGCAAGCTCAAGCAAGAATAGATAACTTTTATAAACACATTTTACGCGAATTAAATTTTTCTTTTTAACTAATCGGAACAGAAGGCAGAGCTAGAAAATAAATCCTAAGTTCATTATTATTATTAGCATTGTCCTTACTATTGAAACTAATATAATTTGTTAGTGTCCGAACAAATTTTAGTCATTTAAAGTAAAATATAAACATATTTAGGCAACGAAAAAGAAGGTAAAAAAGACCATATTTTCCAAATGGCTGTCACTTTGCTGATTGACAGCCATTAAACTTTATATTTTTTTAATAAGTGAATATGTGAGGTGGGTGGGGGGTCACTTCTCTTTGAAATTCTCCTCTATTATGTTAAATCTATGGGCGTTTGATGCGTTCATATATTTTAAATATGTCTTTATAGGAACTCATGATTTTAACTTCATTTTTCCTTCTATTCTTCTAAAAGCATGCATCTGTTTGTCTTAATTTTGCATGCATCTGTTAGTCATGCATGCATCTGTTTGTGTTAAGTGTGAGCTTAATTTAATATTTTATGTGTTAAAAACTAACGAACTAAGAGTAAAATTTTTACACTTCATATAAAATTACGTATATACATTAGAAATAATTTGAAAACTAATCTAAACAGATACATCTTATGAGAAGTGTATTAAAAAACGGAAGTTTAAAATATTAATTTCCCGAGGAGATATTTTGCAGAAGATCGAATGCTTCTAACGTCCATAAACTTTGCATTAGTGAAGGTATTTCGGAAGCTGGGTGACCTACCTCCTTAAAGGGCCGGAAGGGATGTACAATGATATTGTTAGGAATTGATAGATTAATATTTTATTTTATTTTCACAGCATTTGAAATTTTGCAATAATGATATTTATTTTATTTATGAAACGCGACTCTTTGCTATGGCAGCGAAGCTGTTTTTTAATTACTTTACTTTTACATTTTTTTTTATCTTACGAGATAAAGTAAAAGTTTAGGTAAAAAAAGTTGGCATCAGTTTTTGATGGAAAGAAAATGGAATTTTTTGAGAGAATGTTTATATTTTTTGTTTGTCGTGCACGTCTTAAGTTTTATTGAAGAATTATGTTATTTTTATGAAAAGGCACGCAGAAATGTATATAGGATCATCTTTCCGGGTATTGAGTACGATGATCTGAAATTTCCGAGGTAAAATTAATTTATATTTTGTATACATGTAAATTCTTTGAATTCAATATTTCTTCTTACGTTCCAGTCATATTATTGTTCTATGTATATAATAAAATTTTTTAAAAAAGAAAATTCAAGAATAATTAGAGTATTTTTGAACCCAATTACTTGATTGTTTACAAATCAGATATGTACTTTCATAATCCTGACGAACTTTTAATGTAGTCGACTCTAGGCATTTGTTGGCTACTTAAAGATTAGACCTCCATGGCGCGGCGCAGGAACATCCGTCCATTCAACTCGATCTTCATCATGATTTGGAATTAAGACGCCACACTACTAAGATCAGGATAAAAATGGAAAGTCTTTGGGGGTGTTCTTTTCAAATATCTCCCTAAAATTTTAATATATTTACATGATTTTTTTGCATGGGATAGCTGAGGACGATCCATAACCAGCTTAGTTTTTACTTTTTCGATTTTGGTGACAGATTTTTTTTTAATACTTTAACTTTCAGAACCAGTTTGAATCGGATATGAAACTGAAACTCTCCAAATATAAAAAGAATATAACCGAAACTAGGCCGGTTATGGATCGTCCTCAGCTATCCTATGCAATATAAAATCATGTCAAAATATTTTAATTTGAGCGGGATATTTGAAAAGAACGCCTCCATAGACTTTACATTATCATCCGGGTCTTTTTTCAACCAGTAGTTTGAGCTCTTAAAACTAATTAACACGTCTACAACAATCTTCCATGAGATAACAATTAAATTTTATAACAATGTCACTTGATTTTCCCTTTCATCTATTGTTTAATATATTATTGGATATTTTGCTCAAAAATTATATAAATAATGATTTATTGTTGAATTATTTTTATCATAAATGATAAAAATATTTATATACTGTAATTATTCATTCAAAACTTGACAACGACTTGTCTAGCAACGTTTTGGGAGATATTAAGTTTAAAAGCGATTAACAGTATTATTTGATCTCTTTTTTAAGTATTATTTACATAACTATGTTATATTTGGAAGATGTCTAATATTGAAAACATGAATTTCAATAGTTTCACACAAATGTAAGTACCGTATATCTTGTAAAAATATATTTCAGTTGAATTTAATAATGTCTTTTAATGAAAATTTTATTCTGCCAATTATTTCATTTCTTACTTTACAATTCAGATTCAGAAAAAACTGTGAAAAATTCTTTTCTTTTTTAATAGTTGTTTATTTCTCTCATTATTTTTTTATATGAGGCTTGTATTTTATCAAGTTAAATTTTAAAAAATTACACGAACATATATTTTAAAAACTTTCTGAGTGCTTTAAGAAGTAAAATATTAGCATTTCTTATTCATTTTAAACCACGACGTACCCATGTGTTAGAGGTTGAGTTTAACGAACATTCCAACATTTCTGATATACAAAGTGTAAAATATTTCACATATACTTCGTAAATGTATCATGTATATAAATTATTTTTAAATAACTTATACAGGGTGATTCAGCTCGTCGGTGACAAACTTTAAGGATCGATAGAGCACACCTAGACGAACATTTTTGAATAGGGAATGTAGGGTCCCTGACGCGATGGTAAGGCGCTAGGCGCTTTCGAAAATTTGGGTGCCGAAATTCGAAACGTCATAAAAACTAGGGAAATGGTTAGATTTTCTTGCTTGTTGCGTCGAAATGATTCTGTTTGTTTAGACTTTCTTCAGTACCAATTTGATAAGCGTATCTCTTAAAACATGGATAGGGGGCGCTGCAGACTTTGGAGAGCTAGACAACAACTTTAAGCCCGTTATTTTGATAATTTAACACATGCTCGCCAAAGTTTATACTCTAACTTAAAGTTTGAACCCAAAAGTAGAGCCCTGCAAAAAGCGTAAGAGCCGGAATAAAATGTCAAAGTACAGGGTGGTCGAAACTCGAAGGCTCCTAAGAGATAAACAAACAGATTTCTTGACTTATGGCATGCATTTTCATGATTCTGTTTGCTGGGGCTCTCTGAAACTCAGTTGAACGGTACAAAAAGAAACATCGATAGGGGGCGCTTTGGGCAAAAAACATAATTCGTTGACATTTCGGACGCTAACTGGAAACGGGGCGCTACGATCAGTTAGAAACAAAACAAGAGAGTAATTTACTTATCATAAGAAGCTATTAAAACTGCAGTTTGTTTGTTTTTTTTAACAAACATAGCTGGTTTCAATCATGCACAATGCGCGCAATAAAATTTACATAAGGTGCTTTTTGCTGATTTATGCAAAAGATATCGTACCATATCGATATGCAAAAGATACGTAATGCGTAGACGACAACGCGAGATGACGTAGTTGTATGCGCAGACACGTCTTTTGAACGTGCGGTACCTACTTAAGCTTCGGGTTACTTGTCTGCAGATCGGTAGTAGGATGGAACGGTACACAAACTCTGAATTGGCTGACATGCATTTGGCGTATGGCGCTGCTGGTTGTAATGGACGAGCCGCTCAGCGGTTGTACGCCGAGCGTTACCCCAACAGGCAAATCCCCTGCCATGCCTTCTTCGCTCGAGTACACCAGAGGTTGTCCACAACGGGATCTTTCGACGGAGGCAGGCCTGAACGGGAGCGATCAGTGAGCACCCCCGACAACGGAGAGGCTGTGCTTAACCTGGTTGAGGACAACCCAGGTCTTAGCACGAGAGATATCGCCAGACATGTTGGCATTTCGCAAGCAACTGCGTGGCGCATCTTACGTTCCCGGAATCTGCACCCCTACCACATCCAGCGGGTGCAGTTGCTCAGAGAGCAGGATTTTGGCCCTCGAGTGGAATTCTCAAGATGGTACTTGGCGATGAGATCCAGGGATCCCCGTTTTGTAAACAGCATTTTGTTTACGGACGAGTCCACCTTCAGCCGGGAGGGAATGTGGAACGCCCACAACAGTCATGTGTGGTGTGATGAAAATCCACATGAAACCAGAAGCCGAGCAGCCCAGGAGCGTTTCTCAGTAAATGTGTGGGCCGGCATTCTGGGGGATTGCCTCATTGGCCCTTATTTTTTTACCTGAACGGCTGACAGGTGGAAATTACCTGATTTTCCTGGATCAAGTGCTGCCGCAGCTTCTGGAGGAGGCGCACGTACCCGAAGGTTCGCGTCGCCAGATGTGGTTCCAGCACGATGGAGCTCCGGCCCATTACACGAACGACGTGCGTCTCCATCTAAACGCAAGGTATGGCCAGCGGTGGATCGGGCGTGGGGGTCCAGTTCACTGGCCTGCCCGATCACCAGACCTCACCTGCTTGGATTTCTTCCTTTGGGGTTACCTGAAGGCCGAGGTATACCATACACCTGTCAGCAGTGCTGAAGAACTTGTGGCGCGCATTGTGGCAGCTGCAGGGCAGATCAGAGATACTCCTGGCATTGTTGGAAACACACACTCCTCAATGCGACGGAGGTGCGAAGCCTGCATCATGGCCCAAGGTCGAAATTTCGAGCATCTTCTGTAGTGTTATTTTTTGTAAATAAATTTCCAGTATCATTGATGTTTTTGGTCTAAATTTATTCAGAAGTGTTGAGCAGAGGTAGAAAATGTGTTTTCATTATTACTAACTGATCGTAGCGCCCCGTTTCCAGTTAGCGTCCGAAATGTCAACGAATTATGTTTTTTGCCCAAAGCGCCCCCTATCGATGTTTCTTTTTGTACCGTTCAACTGAGTTTCAGAGAGCCCCAGCAAACAGAATCATGAAAATGCATGCCATAAGTCAAGAAATCTGTTTGTTTATCTCTTAGGAGCCTTCGAGTTTCGACCACCCTGTACTTTGACATTTTATTCCGGCTCTTACGCTTTTTGCAGGGCTCTACTTTTGGGTTCAAACTTTAAGTTAGAGTATAAACTTTGGCGAGCATGTGTTAAATTATCAAAATAACGGGCTTAAAGTTGTTGTCTAGCTCTCCAAAGTCTGCAGCGCCCCTATCCATGTTTTAAGAGATACGCTTATCAAATTGGTACTGAAGAAAGTCTAAACAAACAGAATCATTTCGACGCAACAAGCAAGAAAATCTAACCATTTCCCTAGTTTTTATGACGTTTCGAATTTCGGCACCCAAATTTTCGAAAGCGCCTAGCGCCTTACCATCGCGTCAGGGACCCTACATTCCCTATTCAAAAATGTTCGTCTAGGTGTGCTCTATCGATCCTTAAAGTTTGTCACCGACGAGCTGAATCACCCTGTAGACTTTGAAACATATCAATTGGGTCTTAACACTCTTAAAATGAAAAAAATAGAAATATATCATTTGAAATATTTCTTCTGTTAAAATTTATATGATTTTAAAACACAGTATTTGGCAGGATCAAAGATATAATTATTTTGTTTTATTTCATATATTTAAAAAAGTTAAAGATGCAGAATTAATATTATAGAGGGATTTTAACTGAGATATTCATGGAACAGAAAATTAATATGATATCTTACGCACGGAATTACAAACTGCAATTTACAACAGAATTACATATTTTGGTGCCCATGGATACTTTAAACATAATAATATCTCTGAACGTAAATACTTTTGTATAACAGTATTTTTTAAATATTTAATACAATGCTGTATTGAACCAATACTTAAACTTTTGTACTAATATTTAAAAAATTAAAGATGCAGAATTAATATTTATAGAGAGGTTTCAACTGTGAAATATCTGTGCAACAGTGAATTAATATGATATCTCACGCACCGAATTACAAAATGCAATTTACAACAGAAATACACATTTTGGTGTCATGCATACGTTGGACATAATAACTACTCTGAACCTAAATATATTCGTATTTAAAATATTTCTTACATATTTAATACAATGCTGTACTGGAATAATACTTAAAGTTTTGTAGTAATATTTAAAAAATTAACGATGCAGAAGTAATATTTATAAAGAGGTTTCAACTGTGAAATATCTATACTCTAAAAAAAAAAGTGTAAATTTACACACAAAAATGTGTAAATCGATGATACAAAAACGATTCGTTTATATGTGTAAATGTGTGTGTAAATTGCACACCTAAATACACACCTAATGTGTAAATTTCAAAATACAACTTTCAGTGTGTAATTTGATGATAACACTAAGTGTGTAAAAGTTATAGTGATCACTCATGAAATACCCACATTAATGTGTAAATTGCGCAAGAATACACATATATTTTTACTCATTTATCTGTGTAATCTTCAGTGATCACACGGATAAATGCGTATTATGCAAAAAACACGCATTATAGTGTTATTGTAATTTACATAGTTCTTTGCGTAATATTTAAAATACGCATATTCAATGGGGGTTCAATAACTATTGTGTCTAGTGTATATAGAATATCTGTACTGCAATGGGTGATGCATAATATAGAAGTCTAATGTCTTAGTTGATTTTATGCTTAGTTTCAGAACCATAACTGCAATATTCATATAGTTTTGTATGGAGGAGTAAAATGGGGGTGGGGTGTAGTTTAATGCCTGATTTTTAGCTTATGGGGCTAGATTTGTGGCAGTAAATGATATAAAAGTACTGTTGTTTGGACTGGAGATCATAGTGATGTACCCACATATCATCTACTATCAGAAGTGTAGCCTCATAAGCTCCAAATCATCCTATCACTCTCACCCCCCTCCTGTTAAAAACTCCCTATAAATAGGTTTTTAGAACTTTATTCCTCTCTTTAAAACGATGTTACTATAGCAGCTACGGATCTAAAATACAGCATATAGCCATTTAAGACATTAGTTTTTGATATTCCTCACCAGCCATCGTAATGCAAATATTACTTCTTTGTTAATGGGAAAGTATGGGACACATTTTGAAATTTACAATTTCGTTAATTATAAAATTGATTCTTCAAATTATGTTTCTATATTGTTCAGGGACATTAGAAAGTGTTTCACTTTGTATTCTATAAATCAAAATTTTTGTATTTGTGTCAAATAAAGCTGATTTTATTATTTTTGTAAAAAATGTCCCATTCCTCCTCACTCTCCTCTAAATATACACATAAAAACTGCTGTTTTATTTTTATATTCTTCCTTGCTTCTTAATTTTATTTTCCCTTCAGTTAGATATTATTTAGTACATGCAATTAAAAATTAAGATAAAGAAAAAAAATTAATGATAGAATTTAGACTAGTCAGATGGAATAATGATAGTTGGTAGACTTGCAATCTTCGCAGTTTTTATTTTCAGAGTTCAGACTATAAATTTTTCACTTTTTATTTTTCAGAATCAAAATACAAAGTCAGTTATACTCAAGATACTGTGTTACATACAGTTATAAATGTAAAATGTAAAATACTATAAAAAATAGAAAAAGGTATGTAATCTTCATTTCACACACACACACACATATTACCTGCAAAAATTATAGCTGATTTGTTTATATATACATGAATCACCTATATTATATGTTGAATTGTTTTCTTTTTATAAATATTCATCATTACAAAGAATTTACCTTAAAAAATTATCAAGACTATCATAAAAGCTGTTGAATCATTAAAATAACATCTTTTGCATTTAAGATTATATTTAGAAATTAGTGTCTTTAAAAAAATACAAATACATTTTAACATTAATGAAATGAATCGTATTTTCATAAATGAAAATTTCAGATATTCTAATTAAAATTTTAGATACCAAACTAATTATTATTTTTATTTATCAACTATAGTAAAAAATAAGAAATACTGTGATTATATCCAAATATCAATTGATGCTTATAAATTTTCGAGATTAATGCTCGTAGAATTTATTTGACAATTAGATTTGTGTCTTAAGTATATAAAACTCACCCGTCGGGGAATATTTATGTAGTGGGGGGGGGGGGGGACTAATAAGTTCCATTTTGAATATTCATTATGACACAAGTGTTATAATTTTTTATATACATACAATCATACGTTTTGGGTCATATTAATTCTATAATTATAGGCAAAATTGCAATGGGAAAATGTTTATTTGAAGAAAAAGCCATTACTTTAATAAAAATTTTCTTCAGAATTTTTGGTCTAAGGTTATTTTAAATCAACGTATTTGTGCCTTTTGCAATTTACTTCTGTGTATTTTTATTAAATCTATAATTAACAAGCAAAAATTATGTGTTTTTACTATAATTATTTTAGTGGAACATAGTTCTTCTGATGTAATATTTTCAAATTAAAACACAGCTGAAAATTAAATGTTATTAAGATAAATAGATATTTCAAATTTCTCAAAATTGGAAAATGTAACGTAGAAATTCAAAAACAACGCTATAGTTTTAATCGATGATAAACTTAGTTAACATTATAAGTTTCATAATAAAAAACTTACAAAGAAATTTCAATAAAAAAATAAAACTCAGATGAACTGTTTAGCTCATAAATCGAATATATAATTTATAGATATAATATACATTTGTATAATAGTTTATAAATAAACTATAATATCTTTCACACAACCGACCCGAAATTTAACCCCCCCCCCCTATACAAAAAAATGATGTTAACGTTTATTTTGCTACTGTTAAAATACATTCATAAATTCTTTTTAAGATGAAACTTTTTCAAGAAATAAATAACTTTAGATACAACAGTTGTTATTTTAAAGAGTAAGTTTCAGGAGTTAAGTAATGTTGACATTTTTTAAGGCAAGTAAATTACTCGTGAAAAAAATTCTTATATGTAAAAAAACAATCCAACATATAGAATATACATTTATACGTAAACATAAACAAATCAGATGAAAAGGATTGGAGGTAATACGAACGTATGAGATTACGTACCTTATATTTCATAGGAGAATAACTTCTATATTTTTCTCAACGCGAGTACTTGCATTCAGTTTGCCTATTTGGCCACCACATTGTACGTGATTTGCTTTCTATGCGTGCTTGGTTGAGAAGTTTCATTTTCGTTCCCGGCGTGATCAAGGTCAAGTTACAGGACTCACCATTAGTTTTCAACTTAAACCGATGAAGCCAAGTTGGCGATGATTATGATTTTAGTTTTTGATGCTAGACTCGCGCAGTTCATGAATAGAACGCGAACTGAAGTTAAACTAAAATTACAAGTTAAACTTTGAAATGGGTAAATGGTTACAAGCTATGAGACTTTATAATTTGGATTTAATAATTTAGGGTAAAATCAAGCATGCTTATATTCGATATGCTAAATGTAAAAATAACTCAGGATACGAATTTAGAATTATCTTAATTACATGAATTATATTTTATGTTACATATTAAAAGAGTTCAAAATAGTTTTTACATTCTACTGAAGGATAAACTACTGTCCTTTAAATTAAGTGGGGGGGGGGGGGGGGAGGGCAGCAGAAAAATGACCAACAGTACAAAAAATATAATTTAAATTTATGAATAAGCATAAAGGGGGATTATATCTCTATTATAATGCCTCTTTACCAAGTTTTCCTAATTTCGCTTTAAGAATGAAATCTAACACTATTACTGAAAATTACAAGTAAAACTGTGAAGAAAACAGTGGTCAGCGAGACGGCTGAAAGAAATTACGATTTAACCAAATTCTAGAATTTAAAACCAAACATTCTTATAATTGATGTACAAATTTCAAAAGGTAATTCGGAAAACGAAATTAACTAATTAAATGAATAAAATTTTACGTTATATGTAACGAAATATTGTTACATTTGTCGAGATTAACTTTTTTAGCTTCTTTTAAATGTTCATATGGTGCTGAAACGGAGAAAGTGAGAGAGGTGGTCAGAGTATCTTATAAAAATTAATAAATATATTGGTCTATTATTTAAAAATGCTGTTACAGCAATGCAATGAAATCATGTTATTTATAGAATGGGGTTAATGAAATAAAAAGTGTAGCTCTGAATAATATTTAAACCTCCCATCCATTTCGTAACGTCTACTTTAAAATTCACGCATTTATAATTTTTGTAACACATTATTTAGTGTAATTTCAGGTGTTATCTACATTTACACATTTTTCTGAGTTTATGAACTGATAACAACTTACAAACTTAATGCCATAAACTAAACACACATTAAAATAGTTATTTTTTTCATAGGAAAAATGTATTTTTTTACCAAGTGGGTGATTTTAGAAATCTACACACTTACCTATGTATATAGCATTATGTGTAAATTACAATAACATACCAATTTGAGTAAATTCAGGCATTTTTCAACATTTACACATTTGTTTGTGTCTTTCAAGTGATAACAAAATACATACTTAGTATTATAAGCTAAAATACACATAACATCAGGTAAAACTTTGCAAAAAGTGGGTAATTTTCATGTCAGGTGTGTAATTTTAGGAATTTATACACATATATGTGTAAATTTGTCTAATTTACACTTTTATTTTTTAGAGTGTATGCAATAGTGAATTACTATGATACCTTACGCGCGGAATTACAAAATGCAATTTACAACAGAAATACATATTTTGGTGCCATGCATACTTTGGAATAATAATTATTCTGAACTTAAATATATTTGTATTTAAAATATTTTTATGTATTTAATACAATGCTGTACTGGCATAATACTTAAAGTTTTGAACTAATATTTAAAAAATTAAAGATGCAAAATTAATATTTATATAGTGGTTTCAACTGTGAGATATTCATGCAGCAGAAAATTAATATGATATCTTATGCGCGGAATTACAAAATGCAATTTACAACAGAAATGCATGTTTTGGTGCCTATGCATACTTTGGATATAATAAATACTCCGAACCTAAGTATTTAAAATATTTTTACTTATTTAATACAATGCTGTATAGAAGTAATACTTAAACTTCCGTACTGATGTCTAAAACATTAAAGATCCAGAATTAATATTTATACAGGGGTTTCGACTGTGAGATTTTCATGGAACAGAAAATTAATATATCTTTCGCGCGATATTACAAAATGCAATTTACAACAGAAATACATATTTTGGTGCCCATTTATACTTTAGAATATAATAATTACTCTGAACCTAAATATATTTGAATTTAAAGTATTTTCATATATTTAATAAAATGCTGTATCGAGTTAATACCAAATTTTGGAAATTTCAACAATATAACTGTCTGTAAATATTTTATTAAAAGGAAATTTTAAGTTCAGATTATAAAGTTTCATAAGAAAGTATTGAGCAGTTATTGAGGTATAATGCGCATACTTTTTTTGAAAAATGATTTTAGAGTCTTGGAAACTCCATTTCAATTATTGATGGAGTAAAATACTAAAAGCCATAAATTCAGTTCTAATTTAATTTTCTTTAGACAGTTATGTATAAAGAAATGATAGTTATTAACTAGAAATGTCATTTTTGTTCTTTTAATTGTTAAAACTATACAAAAATGACATTTTTATAGATTCGTAGAAAATCAATGTCCATGTATTTTAGAAAAACAAGGCTATTACTTGACGTTAACAAAACAGTTAATATTGTGAAAAAAATGAAACAAAATTCAGACATCTTGTAAATCTGGATATCGTGTATACAAATCATAAAAAAATATATTTAGAAAAGCAAGATTAAAAGTATGTATGTAAATGTAACATTCTATTTTGTTAATGAAGATATTTATTTTAAAAAGCAAGAATAAATGATATTATTTTTCAATAAATTTTGGAAGTACGGCAACTCTATAAACATGATAAAAAATGAAATAAACTTTTATCTGAAAGTGATAAAGACGATTTAGAAGTAAAATTCTATGCTAAAAATCGAATGTCATGCATCGTATAAATGTGCCAAAAAATCAAATGAATCATTGAATTAAAAATAGGACTGCCAAGTAAGATAATAGACTGAGATTATTAAAACTGAAACAATAACAATTAAAATTTTATTTTTCACCAACTTTAACTAAGAGATAGAAGCACACTTGAATATTTTTGTTCAGCCTTATAGATCACCTAGTACCTTTATAACATGCTAGTATTTAACTAAAATGTAATTCAAATTAAAACACTCTTAAAACTAATGAAATCATATTTCCAGAAATTATTATCCATGGGCGAAAAATTACTTATTTAAAAACGACCTTTAAGTAATTAACACTCATATTCAGTAATCTTTATGGGCTCTTTTGTATAACCCTGTATATCAGCTATAACATTTATACACATCATGTATCATGCATAAATTTATCGAAACTTAGAAGTGCAAATCGTAATTAAAAGTGCATTTCATCCATCTATTAGCCATCATTTATAATATACCGTACTTTGAATAGAATATACTATTTGAAATCTTTTGCGTCTTAGTAAATGCTATGCATTTCGTATTATGCATGAAATAACTTATATTAACACTCAACGGCGTGGTTTAATTTTTATTATACGTGAAATATTTTCATATAATTAAAATATATCGTAAACAAATCTCCCTTTATCCTTACGTATTGGAATCATTTTACGCGGCCCTGTAAATGAACAACTATTTTTTACATATTTTTCAAAATGCATATTTTAGTAAATGGATATAAATTTTAATATGTTTGACAGGCATAAACAACTTTAAAATTCATTTGAAACGAATTCTTTCCACACATCCTGATGTATCGGAAAACTTTTGAATATCCTGTTGTAAATAAATAATAACAAATATTTTCACCGCATACTTTACAGAATGCAATTTTTTTTTCGCTTTGTAAATGCGTCTAAGTTTAATATGTTTGAAGTTTTGACATCTTTAAGGTTCATTTGAAACGAGTTTTTTCTATAGGATCACTTTTCCGTAATGTAGAGGAAAAGTTTTGATCGTACGAGTAAATAAACTAATCAGGTTAGAAACTTAATTTAAAATCGGATTTGTGTTACGGTAAATATCAATAGACTCTAAATTTTCAGGACAATCTGTGTATATTTACGAGAGTTAGAGCGTGGACAGTTGGTCAGACAAAAAGAAATAGCATAAACACTTTTCAACTTTGTGGGTAAATGTTAATAGCATTTCCCCTTTATTCTGTGCACAAAGTTGCATGTTCTGTAACAACGGAATACCGCGTAGGATGTCCAAGTATAATAGAAGAAAGCATATATATATATATTTCTAAGGGGAATTCGGTACTTTTTTAACTTTTTTTATCTGAGTATTTCATGTCTTATTGTCATTTTATTAAATGGGATTATGACGGAATATAATGTAATCAAATACAGTTGCAATTTTTCACTTAAAATTTGAATTTGTAAAAATTTTAATTTACACTTTTTACACTTTTTTTTTACAATTTCAAACATTTTAAAAGTATCTTCTGTTAACTAGTTTTTTAATAAATTTTATGTAAAATTTTCTCACGAAGTAAATGAATATATAAAAAGTAAATAAAATGTTATGAAATATAAAAGCAACATGTCAAAAATGTTTATTTGCTTCAAAGTATATTTAAAAAAATTAATTCATTACATTATAAACAAGAAAAAAAATCACGCTTCAAGCATAAATTTTGAAGCACTTTCCAATACATGCTGAGTAATGTAACAAAGCTGTACTGTTTTAAAAATTAAAATAACGCGTCTCATTTCACTATATTGAACTGTGCAACGCATCTCAAAACTGAATTTCAGCTGTATAAACATTTATAAACTTTATTAGAAAGTGCTGAAAATAGCTTACAGCAGAAATGTGCAATACGTACAATATATACCATAAGTAGCTTTTATGATACTCTTTCACAATTGTTTTTAGTCTGCGTTAACCAGTAAGACATTATCGATATTAAAATTTGTACATGCGTGGAATTATTTAATCACAAGAGCTATATTTCTACACTCTAAATAAATAAAGGAAACGTATTCCTTAATAAACTCTTTCTTGACTTTGAAGGATACGAGGCAGGTGTATACCGTCCTGAAACAAATTATCCTTTTTTGAGAAGAAAAGTTCTGATTGGTGTGAGATTGATCCATGCGCGTGTACATACTGGTTAAGTCTAGTTATATTTATATGAACCATAATGACACCACTTCTTGGCATAAATATTATTTTTATTAAGAAAAGAATGAGTGAATTGGGTAAGACATTGTTAAATGTAAATATGATAATGTCTATAGATAATTGTTCAATCAGATATCGTTCAATGATTGTTCCTGAAGTTGATAGATGAGGTATAACGGGTATTACTTGGTTATCCCATCAACCGAAAAATCACCGCCAAAGTATAAGGTTAAAGGCCAATAAAAGATAATCGTACATGTCCCATTCAATGACATTAAATACGATACATATGTTTAAAATGAAAGTGATTTTTACTTCGAATTCTTACTTGTATTTTTATTAATTATTCTACTAATTACTTGTTTTTCGTTATTTAAAATAAAAATTATGTCAATATGGATACTTTGGCTGTTAGTTTGGCGATTTATATAATTTGGCGAAAATGATTGACGAGATAACCAAGTAGTACCGTATGACGTTACATGATGTAATCTACTGTTGTATGCAATCAGACGTATTTGTTAAATTATTAGAAATATTCTTGACATTGTTGAAAGAAAGTTTATTAAACAATGTTATTTGATAAAAAAGTATGTCCATTTAGTTGAAACCTAACAATGTTAGAGAAAAACATGTAGTTTTAAAAACAACAAAGACATATTGTTGTGACATTGTTTGTTAAGAATTAAAATAAATTCTACATTTTTTTCTTCATTCAAATCTGAACTACTAACTCTGTAGCATCGATTTGGGCGGTACTTATTAAAAACGGTATAAAACCATTATATTTGAGATTTTGTAACATAAATCTATTTTCTACATCTTAATTTTGTATTACAAGTGAAGTTAATCTTATTTTAACTTTTAAAAATGACTTATTTTTTCGACGTTAACCTTGGATTTCCATCTGAAGTGTAAGTACATTTGTAACTCGTCACTAAGGAAAACTTTTAGTGCTATCGAAATCGGAAGCTTTGCGTTTATAGTTCACATAATACATGTCTCTTTTAATAGTAATCGGCAATCTTATGAATTAAAAGCTCTTTCTGCTTAATTTAAATGATATGTTAATGTGATATTTAGTTTTCTTATGATTTAGCTGTTACATTTTATTTAAAATGCTTTTTTCCCAACAATCTATTGTAAAAAAACGTTATTAATAATATTAGCTGTATACTGCTGGTTTGTTCGACAGTTTATTGCTAACTGCCATCCATAGTTCATTCATTATTTCCGATATTCATACTGAATATTTCTATTAGCATTTTTTATTTTGGATTCATACAATTTTTTCATCACAAATTTTTTAATTTAAACAATTAAAAATCTAGGAACGAGATATCAACGGATATGTAACGAAGACTTAGTTGAAAGAGCGATTTGAATCCTTATTAAATAAGCACTAGGTAAAGGAAAATTGTTTTATACATGCTCTTGAAGAAATATTATCAATAAATCCTTCGGTAAAATTAAATGGGTTGTTCGAAATACTTTAATCGACTTGTTTAGTTACTTAATGAAATAACTAAATGTTTTATAAAATAACAGAATAATATGCTTAAACTGTTTTATATAATATTTGTATATACTTTAATTTTAAAATTAAAATTTCCATGCCCATAGCATCGGATAATAATTATTTACAATTTTAAAAATTACACATTACATTATTGACACACCTAAATGATAAATCTATGCAAAAATTACGTAATTTAAAAAAAGAATTTTTATTGTTTATTCAATTATTGAATTTCACTGAGTTAAATTCTGCAAATTCCGATGCATAAAAATGTAATTTGTATTTATCGTTTATTTTTTTTTAAGCTAGATTTTATATCTTTAAAAAGCTGGATATTTAAATGTTAGAAAGCATTTTTATTAACCTTAAATTTACAGCATAATTCGAAAGCTATCTGACAATATTATAAGCATCTAATTCTAACTAAAATATTAATATAATATAAATATGCTGTGGATTAGAAATGTTTTAAATCTTTCTCTTTTTTTACGGAAATAATTTTGACACACTACTCAATAGTATGTTATGTTTTCAATTGTTCTTTATATTACAGAATGAAAATGATTATTATTATGACCAGTCTTATCAACATGAATTGAATTTTGCTTATTCTAACGGGAATTTTTGTCAAACTGAAATTCTTTTGAATATAAAACATGCCTTTAATCGAAATTTTTTATTATATATATGTTTAATTATTCAGTAAGTACATAAATATAGAAATTGGTATGCCCAAAACTTCATTCGTGCTTACAAGTTATAGGAAAAAATAATTTATAAATTGTTTTAAATATTTAATAAATATTTCTATGTCTAAAGTGCTAGCAATACTTATTATTAATTGGAATTTTTTCCCACATCCTAACTTCAAACTTCACGAAAACGTCTTTTGTATTTTAGATACGAAACACCTGAAACAGAATATCAGGGAATTTACTATCCGATTGTTGAACAAGTTTATGTTCCAGAAAGTCAAATGTACAATGTAGTCCATGCTGTAGAGTACCACGGGACTACTTACTTCTACCAAGATCTTATGGATTTGCCAGTTTATAGGTAATTCGATTATTATATTATTTTTTTAAATAATACTTTAAATTTATTTTTAAACTAAAAAATATTCTGTTTTATTATTATTTCTGAATGTCAAATAAATATATATATTTTTAAATAAATAACTAACAAGATTTACATTATCATTTTTACAATTAATGAATTTAGTTAATGGATATAAGTTCTCATATGCTATTCAGACTTATAAAAAAATATCTTCCCTTTCTTTACACCCAATTTTAGAATACGATTAATAATAGTCGCTTAGTAATTGCTAACATAACGTATATAAGAATTTACTTTGTCAATTTTTATTTTCTTATAAAATATCATTATTATGCCTACCAAACATGCTACTGTACATATAAATTTATTAGAAAATTAGGTGTATAACGTATTGCAATGATAAAAAAAATCGTCTATTGTCGTAATCATATTACACAAATTCATATTTCGTTACAAAATAAAACATGAATTCACATGAAAATAATATATATGGTGTATAATAAAACCAAATTTTTTCGTATTTTAGATTATGCAATGTAATCACCTATGTTCCAGCAAATGGTGTGTATGAAAATTCTTCATATCCATATTGGCCAACGGAAAGCTTTGACAATGAAGATGTGGAGGAAGTTATTGAGACTACACAAGACTATGATTGTCACCCAAGGTAATGCAATCTTTTTAAAAATTAAATATTTTTTTTAAAACTACAAACACTGTTTTTGAAAAGTTTCCGATTTAAATGTCTATATTTTTGTGAAACGAAGAAAAAAAGAATTATTTTTGCACTAAAACGCGAAATTATTACCATTTCTTTGTAATTTTTAATGTGTTATTCTTTTATTGTTTAAATTTTTCAATGTTGCATTTAATATCCTGTTGTAATGTAAAAAAATGATTAAGATTAAGCAATTCTAATAATACTTAAATGTTAAGTTTGGGGAACTGAATACAATAAATAAATAAAGACATAATTACAATAATGTAAAATGCAGTAAATTATTTTAGATGAAATAACTGTCGCGTTAAATAAATAAAAACTACCCAGATGTGCAATTTCAGACCTTTATTTTAAATCCAACATTTTATTCTAACTAAAAAATATAGCATGTTAGCCCCTCCGGTTAGTTGATTTACACCAAAATCTAATTTAAAAAAAAATAAGCCAACTTCTAACTGAATCAGAATTTGATAAATATAACAGGATTAATTTTTGAATTTCAGCTGTTGGAAAAACCGTTTAAAAGTTACCATAGCACCGCTATCTATTGGACGAATTACTACTAATACTAAACAGTATCCTACGATTACTATTTATATACTGTCAAACTGTCAGAATCTTAATTTTCAGGAAAATTCATCATTAGTCCTTGAGACCAGGCTTTGGAGAAATAGTGCAAAATGGTGCATAAGTACAGCTATATTTGTAAATGCTTTTTATATTTTGTACGTTAAGTACTGTATATCCTTACGTTATGTAATTTTACATATGTCTTGATTTTGAATTTATATATTTGCACTTTGTGATATATATCTCAAAAGTTCTCATATGTAAGTATGCACGTTTGGATTTCTGCAAGTGTGGCAGCTGTTAAGTGAATATGGGTTGAAAAGCATTATATAAGGAGATAATTTAAATGTAAATGGATAGTTGCTGAACTGAACCTTTTTAGCTCGTAAGCGGAAATATTTTTGCAACGTAGTTTTATATGCTACCTTTTGTTTTTTTAATTTTCTGAATGATCAATCTTTTGCCTTTATTTTCTCTTTTACATCTTCGTTGTTCAATTTAATCAGAACCTCAGAGCATGGTTTACAGAGGTTGCTGAAAACATCCCGTTATTTTATAATTCTATTCTTAAAGAAAGAATTATTTTTAATTTTTAATTATTTGCACTTTGGGATACATATCTCAAAATTTTACATATGTAAATTGCATGTTGGATTTATGTATGCATGTGTGCTATTAAGTAAATATGGTGATGAAAAGCATTATACATGGTGTCCCAGAAATAATGGGACAAACTTTAAGGGGAGTTAGAGTCCATCACATGGATTTAGAATTCCATAGCAACTCATGGACTGAAACACTTTCCTGGCGTAGTACTGACGACACAAAACACATGAAAGAAAGGACAAGGACATGGAGAGAAAACATGTTTGTTATTCTCAGTGGTTCAAAAATACCGGTATAACACTGGAAAGTTCTGGGGAACTAGTTGTACGAATCGTTGCAGCTTCTGGGGAAGTTCAGGCCATTATTGGTTTTTTTTCTGTAGAACATTAGATCTTCCATGCATCGGAGATTCTCCTGCATGCATAAGGGCTCGGGGTCGTAATTTGAAACACCAACTTTCATAACGATCGGGTGTTTTTAATGTTCATTTTTCTTATTTTTCTGCTGAACTAATGATAATAAAGATATTTTCTCTTCTTATTCCTGTACTGTCCTTCTTGCGTTTTGTGTCATCACTATCACGCCAAGAAGACGTTCCCGACCATGGGTTGCTATGTAAATTTGATTCCTTGTGATTACCTCTACCTCCCCTTAAAGTTTGTCCCAATATATCTGGGACATCCTGTATAAGGATATAAATTTAAAAATAAATGGATAGTTGCTGAACTGAGCCTATTTAGCTCGTAAATGAAATATGCTTGCAACGTAATTTTATATGCTACCTTTCGTTTTTTAATTTTTTGTGTGGTTAATCTTTTGTATTTATTTTCGCTTTTACAGCTTCGTTGTTCAATTTATTTAGAACATCAGTACATGATATACAGGGGCTGCTGAGAACAACTCATTATTTTATAATATTATTCATATAAAAATAATTATTTTTAGCTAGCCCAATGCTTACTTCAAAGAATAAACAAGAGATTTTCAATTTTTTGAATTTGTATTTTTAATTAAACTTTATTTTTTTGAATATGCCATGTATAAAATCTCTACTTTCATCAAACATAATGTCTATGATTGAAAAGATAAAAGGAGTTTAACTTCATGTGATACATGTTTTTAGGAATTAAAATATTCGTTAGATGTTTATGTTCAGATAAACGTATTTTGTATTGTAACTGACGGTCAAACAAAAAATTATGTTAATAACACACTGAAGCTACTTTTTCTTTAGAACAAAATTTTTTCTTTATGTCTTAGCGTTTTTAACAATATAAAACAAATTCGACTGTATCTGTTATGTAGAAAGTAAAAAAAAAAATTGTTAAAACTTACTTAACTTGCTCAGGAATGATGTCGCCTAAAGAAGACACTAAAGAAAGCCCTTTAATTAAACTCAAATTCTTTGAAAATTGTTAAAATTACTTCTAAACATATCTAGTAAATTATTGTGCTATAAATGTGTGCTTAACATTGATATATAGGATGACACATCTTTGAAAAAGTTTTATAGCATTTTTAAACAAGTTTCGTGGTGCATCGTAATATTTGTCTCAGGACGGAATAGGTTAATTTGAAAATATTTAACTTAAATTTGTTTACAGGTTTATCACCAAAATTATTATTAAATCATAAGCAGACATCCGTCTTATAAAATGTTATTAAATTCTGTGATGCGTTTTTAACTGCGTAGTGTCTGTTTTCTTTCAGAAATGTATTTTAAATTTTTTTTCATATTACAGTGCAACTGTGATTTTACCAGAAGAAGTCAATGACGCTATGTCTGGTCCAAATGCGATTGTGAGTTTACCAGAAGAAAACAATGACGCTATGTCTGCATCAAGTGCAATTGTGAGTTTACCAGAAGAAAGCAATGACGCTATGTCAGTATCAATGGACATTAGCAATTTTTACTCTCAAGGCTGTAATTTGAATACTGTCACATACGAAAACTTCTGGAATACACATATGACCAATATCCATTCACAGTATGATATCACTGATGGATTTCGGGGTCAAGGGGGAGTAATATATTACAGTGAAGTTTATGAAACTCGTTCTTTAGTTGTCACAGAGTCTCGAAATGAAACTGATCTTCTTTTTGATAGCATTAATTACAGATGGCAAATGTTAAGAAATGATTGCTTTTTAAACGTCGACGGGCATTCTTTAGAGCACATGCTGGTAAGATGAATCTATAGCATTTAATAAAATTATTTATAAATAAACAAAAGTAAATGAATGTACATTATCCAAACAACGTCACAAAAATTCTTATTTTTTGTCAACTAATGTAGGTCTGGACTTCGAAAGCGTTGGCTACTGCCGAATATGGATATTTATGTGTATAATCATCTAAATTTTGATACAAATAATTTTTTTAGCTTTTTCTCTCTTCATTTTTCAGAGATAAAACTAGTCAAAGATATATTTTATAAAATGATGGTGTCTAAATTTAAAAAAGTTTATAATTTTAAAAATCAATATTTCGCCTTCGGCAGCCAATATTTTTATGTCAGCATTAAGGAATATTATTCAGAGGGCGGGATACTGCGAAAGACAGCGCATTCAGCTAAATTATGGTCATTCAATATATAAACTCAAAAATGTCTTACAATTACTAAAACTCTTAAACCGAACAAAAGTAGGTGAATGTGCATGCTTAAAAAATAGCCAATTTTTTGATCCAGTCCTTTATACGAAAAAATTAACATTTGTCGTAATATGAGTAATATAGTCTAAGACCTAAATCCAAAAAGATACATTTTCCATCATTAAAAGAAATGCCTTATATTTATTTAAACATAATGCAGACATCTATTTTTTTAAATCCTCTGTAAAATAAGTAGCAAGGTGTTATCAATACAGATAAAGATATAGATTTTTTTAAAGTAATTCTGTTGATAGCGTGATTCCTTTTGGTAGATTTGTTAATTTGATCTATGTAAGCTTTAAATTCAACATTCTATTTATTTTCTGTAGGTAACCAATTTGGGAATTTTGGATTTGTCGTGCGTGTTCCGAAAGCAACGAATTTATATTTACCAATCCCTTTCCTTTCTGAGACATTTTGGTCGTCTATTTATTCTCAGCTCCATTTTAGACAGCAGCCCCTTTCTTGTACATAATTCAACTATATTTATTGCTTTATTTGTTCTGCTTTATAGATTTATTTAGTAATTTCACTGTAATTATCTGCATATACACTTCTTAGTATTTTCCAACTCTAAAATTAAAAAATTATTTCTTGTAATTGTTAATAAATATATAGAATATAGTACAATTCCAGTCAGTATATATACTGAACACATTTCTTATGAGTTTTAGAGCTAAAAAATAGCAAATTGAATTCATGTTTCTGTATGTTATTAATAGTTGAATAACATGTTGTAAAAGTTAATCATTGTTAATGTATCTAATCATATCAAGAGAAATTGTTTCTGCCCCTCCCCCAGGATTGCATTTATACTCTAAAGTGAAAGTTGGGTTCCTGGTCCGGTCATCTCTAACATTCCTATCGTGAGTATTGCTTTGAAATGTTACTGATATCCCATTCTGAAATTTGTGTAATGTTTTGAAAATTTAATAAGATAATTGCTTTAGAATTCCATTGTCTATGCATTGTTTTTGAAATGCTAAAAACCAATTAAAAAAGCACAACCGTATAAAAATCCCTATAATAAGACTATAAAGTTCTAAATATTTGTATATATAATATAGATATTTTTAACTATGATAAAAATCACATACATTTAGGTAAGTACTAAATTTAGAAAACAAATTGCAAATTTGTTTTAATTTAATATACCTGTACAAGTACCATGCATTTAAACATGAACTTGAAATAGTAGATATAGATTTTATGGATTAGAAAGAATAACATTTTTGAACATTTAAATACATCTTTTTACAAAATTTGACATCGAATATTCAAAATGCAATTTCAAATAAATGGGCTGAGTACCTGTTAAAATTGAATACCTTTCTAAATGCCTTTTGCTTTGAAGCTTCCGAATTGTATCTCGTCATTTCAGAAGGTATTTTTTTTATTAGGAAAAGAGACCACAGCAAGCAGATATTTTAGGTTTTAAGGAGAATCACTTGCTTATATATATCTACATATTACGAAATATAAGCATTATAAGAAATTTAATTTCAAGATTTATAAGGTCTCATTTGAACCAATATTTTAATAGACATTTTTTAGTCATTTTTATTTTTATTTCTCGAAACGTTGTTGAACTGAATGTTGTGTATGAAAATTTGTTTTATTTATGATAAAAATGAGTATAAATGTATTTAGGATTTATGTATTGAGCATACGATTGCGCGGAGAGTGTTTGCAAAAAGGACTACCTTTTTTAATAAGATGTGTGCTGCTGGAATGCATATTTAAATATTTAAAAAATTCACATACATAATTTTTTCTCTTTTTTTTCTTTAACTTTAATATCATGATTATATTTAATTTGGATTTGTTCATACACAAAGAATTGTTTTTGCCATCGGTAATCGTTTATAGCTATTTTAGGACTACAGTAAACGACTGTTTTATTATTGTAACTGATAATACCTTTTCAAAACACAAATTTTTAACATACACTGTGAAAACATTTGCCACAGAAATATGTTTCAAAATACATATTAGATAAATAGTGGTGAAAGATAGTATAAAAATAGTCGCCTGTGGCATCCCTGCTGTTTGTGAATTTTCACATTTTATGGACTATAAAATTAATTTCTTTTTCTCCGTGATAAAAAAAGACATATTTTTTAATAACTTCAGACATACAGTATATTGTATATGTTATTATGTATTTCAGGATTACGTTCAATCACAGAACAACATTGACCTAAATTGTATCAATGCAGATGTAAAGTATAAGAAGGAAAGACTCTATTTAACAGCTTTATCAGGGTATGTTTCTTTTGTTTTATAAATGAATAACATTAAGATTTTTATTCTATGTCGTTTATTGCTACAGACCAATATAATTTTTTAAGTATGTAATAGTTCAAATGGAGACGATTTTAGTGTGAATACTTCTATGTTTTTTTAAAAGCATATTGATATATTCTGTTCAGTTAATCATATAAACATTATGTACATGGATAAAAAGATAATGAATTTTAGAAAAGAAAACAAATAACGTATTTTTAACTTCTGTCACAAATAAGTTTTATTTCCCGCAGTAAAGGCGTCTCTAAATGTTTCTTATGTACAACAAGTAAGAATTTTTTTTTTCAATCTGGAAATCCCACTAAAGTAACTTTATCTAAAGACACTTCTGACGTCTACAGAAGTGTAGAATATTTTTCACAATTTGATTAGAAAAAAATATTTGATTTCATCATGCCCAAAGTTTGACCAGTATAAAATTTGATAAAATAAAAATAATCGTCAAGTGAAATTCAGACTTCACAAAAACATTTTTGACAACAATAAAAACGTCAGAAAACAAATGCCATTTTTAAATTTAGAAATAACTTCAAAATCTAATAACCGATTTTTTATCTATGATAAATTATATTAAATAGGTTTTATTAAATCCAATTAATGATTATTTTCGAATTTTTTAAAATCTGGACATGATAAAATATTTATTTCAGTACTGTAACTTTATGCTTTCTGTAATTTTAAAACAATTTATGCAACGGAATTCCTTTATATGATCCTGTAAATAAATAATAAATATGCTTTGCATCACACAGAATTTACGTTTCCACAGTGTTTCCATTTCCATTTTCGTTTTGGTGCAATTCTGGTTACATATCAATTTGATTACATTTGAAATAATGTAACCGAATTAAAGTGTACTTGAAGCTGATTTTCCCATTAAAATAATGTTACGGAATACTCTGACTGTCCCTGCAATTAAACTGCACATCCTTTTTTCATGGAATTTTAAATGGCACTATAGAAATCTCCAAAATCGTCAAGTGAAATTCAGACTTCACAAAAACATTTTTGACAACAATAAAAACGTCAGAAAACAAATGCCATTTTTAAATTTAGAAATAACTTCAAAATCTAATAACCGATTTTTTATCTATGATAAATTATATTAAATAGGTTTTATTAAATCCAATTAATGATTATTTTCGAATTTTTTAAAATCTGGACATGATAAAATATTTATTTCAGTACTGTAACTTTATGCTTTCTGTAATTTTAAAACAATTTATGCAACGGAATTCCTTTATATGATCCTGTAAATAAATAATAAATATGCTTTGCATCACACAGAATTTACGTTTCCACAGTGTTTCCATTTCCATTTTCGTTTTGGTGCAATTCTGGTTACATATCAATTTGATTACATTTGAAATAATGTAACCGAATTAAAGTGTACTTGAAGCTGATTTTCCCATTAAAATAATGTTACGGAATACTCTGACTGTCCCTTCAATTAAACTGCACATCCTTTTTTCATGGAATTTTAAATGGCACGATAGAAATCTCCAAAATCGTCAAGTGAAATTCAGACTTCACAAAAACATTTTTGACAACAATAAAAACGTCAGAAAACAAATGCCATTTTTAAATTTAGAAATAACTTCAAAATCTAATAACCGATTTTTTATCTATGATAAATTATATTAAATAGGTTTTATTAAATCCAATTAATGATTATTTTCGAATTTTTTAAAATCTGGACATGATAAAATATTTATTTCAGTACTGTAACTTTATGCTTTCTGTAATTTTAAAACAATTTATGCAACGGAATTCCTTTATATGATCCTGTAAATAAATAATAAATATGCTTTGCATCACACAGAATTTACGTTTCCACAGTGTTTCCATTTCCATTTTCGTTTTGGTGCAATTCTGGTTACATATCAATTTGATTACATTTGAAATAATGTAACCGAATTAAAGTGTACTTGAAGCTGATTTTCCCATTAAAATAATGTTACGAAATACTCTGACTGTCCCTGCAATTAAACTGCACATCCTTTTTTCATGGAATTTTAAATGGCACGATAGAAATCTCCAAAAATTATATTTTAAAAGTTTCAGGCTATTCGTTTGGGTCAAATTTACGTTGTAATATACGGACGGATAGACATGTGAAAGACCAGGTGACAACAATAGTTGCTTCGTATGTATATGATATTAAACGCCCCTAAAAAGGTTCAGGATCGTGCATTAAACAACTTTTAAAGATAAAAAATAGATATTGATATTGTATTTGAATTATATTAAAACCTACAGCAACCATATGAAACTTTTGTTTTTAACAATATAAAATACCTTAATGAAAAAATCAATTACTTATATGAAGTGACATTTGGATACGCTTACAAAGATAACTTTCGCACATCCTACCATCATTAGAGAAATATAAAAGAAATATAAAAGTAAAAAAGAAATATAGTATAAAATTATATATATTATACAATTTTTTTATTCTGAAAATCATATCATTAACAAGAATAATTAGTTTGCTCCGATTCTTATGTACATAAAATTGTGTTTCAAGTTACCTTTGCTCCATGTTCGATCTGTAATCAACGAAACTGAATGTATTCAAGTTTAAAGACGGTTTTGTACAGTAAAAACTGGTGTTAAAAGGCCATTTAATATTCAGATGATGTGATCATTGGAAATAATAATGCAAATTTCATATCAATAAACTATGTTTCCCAGCTTTTATTAGAAAAGGTGAAAATGAAAATACTATTATCTTCAAACATTAAAAGAAAAGATTCTGAACTTAGAAGTTATAATTCAGTTACAAAAATTCTTTTCAAGAATCAATAAGTAATTCTCATTTAAGTATATGATACATAGTAAACATTCACACAAATATAAATTTAAACCGGATTCTATTAGAGATAAAACATATATCAAGATCACTAAGTTCGAAGTTTGATCTAAAAAATTGAATGCATAAAAAGTTTAAAGACATTTTTATATTGTAATAATTAACTTAAAAAGCAAGTTAATATTTTGAGAACGTCATATTTGAAAATAATAATGCAAATTTCATATCGACAAACTATATTTGACAGATATTATTAGAAAAGGAGAAAATAGAATTACCATAATCTGCAAATTGTAAAAGAAAAGACCCTGAAAATAGTTTTTTATAATACAGATAAAAAATGCTTTTCAACAATCACTAAATAATTCTCATTGAAGTAGTATATGATACGTGTTAAACATTGGCGCAAAAATAAATTATAACCAGAATACACGAAAATTGAGAAAACTATTTTTTATCTTGTATGTTGTTCCGTGCCTGCTTGAAAGAATCATTCAGTATTTTGAACTAACTACAACAACTTTGAAATATATATACGATAATGTTAATAAGTTTCTATCTGAATATAGAGAGATAATAAAACCTGTTCGAATACTTTGTTGATATTTCTAAAAAAAAATTTGACAAAGTTCTTGAAAACGAAAACATTTTTGGAATTTATTTATAAGAAATACGTAAGATGTTAAATAATATGATTTCTCAAAAAGTTTTATGACATATCTTCGCATGTTTTGCATTATTAATACTCAAAGAACTACGTTTGAAGATTTTCTTTTTACATTTTAGTTCATAAATTTGCTAGTTTAATATAATGTTATATTGTAAAAATTCAGCACAAAATTTAACGATTTAAATAATGAATCTGTAATTACTGAAATACACTCTGAAATGCACTTTGGGACATTTATTTTTCAAAATCTATATTTATGATATTTTGTACATTAATAACACATAACAAAAATTGATACAAATATTTTTAGACAGAAAAAATATGTTATGGTAAAAAGATCTCTGTATCTCAGAATTAATTGAAATTTCATTGAATAACAAAGAATTAAAAAAAAATACTAAATACTCTAAATAACTATTAAATGTATTGTACAGTGGACGAAAACACATGCACAATATTAAAATTACGTCCAAGTGATTAAAATATGAAATTCTCAATTTTTGATAAATGTTATGTAAAAAGCGTAACATAAATATGGACTCTTTGTGACACCATTAAAATAATCTTTAAAAGATGCGTGATATTCTATTTGTATAGCGAGATTGAAAATATATGTATTTAAATAATTTCTTATAAGAAGTTTTCTACAGTATATCGTGTTTAGTTTGCGTTTACAGCATGTCAAAATGGACTAAGGAATATATCAAGAAATATAATGTTCATTTCTATGAATATAAATGTTCATAACGCATCTCAAAATAAATCCAATATATGCACATAAATTTCGTACACTTTTATTAATTAAAGAAAAGAATATATATAATTTATTCCAGTAAACATTATTATTATTACTAGTTCTCCAAAGTATTACGATTTGTAACTGCGTTTGGGATGGAAATGATGTGATTGAAATGATGATGTGATGAAAATAAAATGAAAATAACTTGTTAATTTCTTCAAACATGTGGATATACTTTCACTCAATAGCTGAAATTAAGCACAAAATAGAGATTTAAATTTATTTAATTAATCTATTTTAGATAAGAAAAAATAATATGTTATGTATTCTAGGAAACTGAACCAAAAGGAATCCATTCCAGTAGTTCACAGAATGCCAATAATAGAGGAAGTCAATGAGGAAAATTCTGTGATAGAATATAATAATGAAAACAATGAAAGTATAAGTCAAACCGAATCTGTTCAATCAGAATCAAACAGTATGTCTATTCAAGTGGAATCAAACAGAATTGCAATAATAGAGGACGTCAACGAGGAAAATTCAGTTATAGAATACAAGAAAGAAAACAACGAGATAACACGATCCAAGATATTGACCAGAAAAGAAAGGATTCAGAATTTTGAAAAACTATCACATAATGAAGAGGTCATGGAAGAAGTACGTGCCGAAGAGTTCTGTAATGCAAATAAGCTAAAAACAAAGTGTCCAGGTGTTCAAAAAAAATATGTTTGATGAAAAAGTTAAGAAATTATACGGACGAAAGAGCATTCAAGTTTTTAATAGAATGCCTATTATTAATGAGGACGGTAATGAAGAATGTGTAGTAGAACCATGTTGTAAAAAAGTATTGACAACAAAGCGACCGATTGTTAAAGCTGAAACAATTACTGAAAAATCTAATAATTCGCATAAAATTGACAGTATTCAAGTATTTGAAAGAATGCCTGTAATTGATGAAGTCACTGAGTCAGGAGTAGTGTTAGAATCCTGTAGTAAAAACATTTTAAAATCAGAGGGTCCAGGTACTGAAACTGACAAATGTAGTGAAAAAGCAAAAAAGTTGAAAAGAAGAAAAGGCATTAGAGAGATTGAAAGAATGTCAGTCATTAAAGAAGACATCCGTAATGAAGCATCCGTAGAAGTTGATAAATCCAAAGAAGCAGATAAGAATTACAACAACTGCATGGAGAGTAATAAGAAGATTGGCAATCGACTTTCGATAAATAAAAAAGTGTGTATGAAAAAAAATATTAATATGGAGAAAACGGTAAACTCAAGTGATAACAATCTATCTGAAAAAAACATCATTCAAAACCCGCCCATGGTCAATCTTCAGAGATTTTCTTTAGACAAAGTAGAGACAATAAGCGTGAATAATAACATCTTGCATAAAGAGGAAATAAAATCAACATCAGAAAAGGACACTTATGAAGTTATGTCACTAATTCCATCGAAAGTAGATGTAGACCAACATAAGTCTGTCAAAAGTGATATGGAACTTGAAAAGGGAAATGAAATAGCAACAGCAAGCAGCCAGGTAAATGTAATTTTTTATTACTTTTAATAATTTATGAAACCAATTATTGTTTTTTTTATTTGTAATACCGTAAATGATACGTTTTCAATAAATGCATTTTCATCATGCGTGTTTTTTAAAATTAACGCTTTTTAAAATCATTTTCAAAATTTATGAACTTAAACTCTAACCCATATCACAAATATGAGACAACTTATAAATTTATATTTATTTAAATTTTATATCTTTACCAGATTTTATTCAAATCGCGTAAATACAAATAAGCATAGTAAAACATTAATATCTCGTGTACTAAAAATAACCAAATACGATTTTTTCTACCTAAACGAATTACGGTTCTTTGCGTATTTTCTTCCTTCAGATCTTGAATAGGCCAGGTGAAGAAACGCTAAAGTTAAACGTGATGTATATCAAGTCAACATTACAGATTTCTCGCTTGCATTTTAATATATTATTTATTTAAACAGAATGACTAATATCAATATTTAATGTCATGCATTTGTTACTTTTCGATTCTATTTTAAGTTTCTTGCATGCAATGACCTTTATATTAGGAATCGTTTGGATCTGGTTCTTAAATAGAAATGATCCTTAAATAAAAAACCTGAAACCAAAATCGAAAAGATACCAAAACACAAAGATGTATATCCATCTGAGTTATCTCATGCTAAAGAAACGTTTAAAATATTAAAATATTCCCGAAAAAACTATAATGTTTCGCTCACAGATTTCATATTAACTTTTTTCTCTTCACATTACCGCAAAAAAGTTCTAAAAAAGCTACAATAATCATGCGAAAGTTTTCGCTTATGAGAAAGCGAAAACTTTAAATTTATGACAAATTATGTTAATTATATATAATTAATATTATAGTTAAAATTATGATAAGATTTCCCTTAAAAATTCTTTCTTACCTTTCACAGTTTATTAATTAGATTTATAGAAAGAATACCTCATACCAAGCGTAACAATATTCGCTCGTTGTCTATTTTCCCGCAATCATTTTTTTTGTTGTTGTTGTTGAATTAGACACATAAAAAAACTGTTTTGTATTATGAAAATATTTGCTTGCAATATAAATACTTTACTTAAAAGGTTAAAATAATACACAAGTCAATGATACATCTTAACTGTCATTTTCATAAGAATACACACTTAAAAATATTAAATATAACAATGAAATTAGAAAAGAGAGATCCTATTAGTTTAATAGCCGCTTGCTGTTTTTGTGATAAACATGGAATTATATGTGGGATGGATGCTCCTTTTAAAGATGCAGATTTTTTTTCTAAGCAGTTATAATCTTATATTTTCTCTATCAATATATATGTCGTACCATCATGATTTATGGCGAAAGTCTTTAATATTATGCTACCTAAACTGTTTCGTATACACACGATAATGCCCTAAAATCTTTATTATATCACGAAGTAAATGCATAGAAATGTTTTTAAAATATCTTTTAACAATTATGACATTTGAAATGTCAATTTTTGTTAAGTTTACACACATGTGGCTTTATACAAAAACTTTGCTCATTGCCTGACTTTTCTCTTGTGTGGACAAAATTAACGTGCTCAGACACTAAACATTTTGAATACCGCAGTTTTCATACATTTAAATGCACTTAATAACAGAAATGCTTCATACATATTTTAACCTAAGTGTGCCAATGATCATAGATGCCAATATATCTGAGTTATTCTCGAGTCTAATCAAAAACGATTTTTTTTTCAATTGAAAATTTTATTTGAACAAACTTATAAACTCAAATCTAAAATGAATCTTACCGAAAGATTTAAGCATTTCCTTATACATTTTTCTGGTTAAAACATGTTGCCTTTAAATCATATTCCGGATTAATTAATACATTTTGGCACCTATCGAACTTTATATATAAATATATACATATATGCATAGAAATATAAGTATGTATTAATTTGAACGATTTCAAATCTAAAATTCATAATTATTTCAATATTATATTTATTTTAAATATTTAAAAGTCCATTTTTTAGCACTTTCCAACAAAGTTGAAAAGTGCTTATGCATTCGGTTTGTCTGGCCGGATGGCCGTCTGTCCGTCTAGCCGCGCTCTAACTCCCGTAAATATACTCGGATTGCTATGAAATTTTTATACGTTATTGAGCTTTACCCTAGCACGAACCCTATTGAAAATGAAGTATCTACCATGATTAGTTTATCTACAGGGCGAATCAAAAGTTTCCCATTACATTACGGCCTCTGGGGGAAAATCGTTGATATACTCGGATTGCCATGGAATTTTAGGACGTTATTGAGGTTTACCCTAGCACGAACTCTATTGAAAATGAAGTTTCTATTATGATTAGTTTATCTACAGGGCGAATCAAAAGTTTCCCATTACATTACGGCCTATGGGGGGAAAATCGTTAATATACTCGGATTGCCATGAAATTTTAGGACGTTATTGACGTTTACACTGGCACAAGTCCTATCGAAAATGAAGTTTCTACCATGATTAGTTTGTCTACAGGGCGAATCAAAAGTTTCCTATTACATTACGGCCTATGGGGAAAAATCGTTTCAAAGGAATTTTAAAGATGCTATACCCTGTCAAACATTAAAATATGCATTCTATAAAATATAAGGTGAAAATGTGGCTATTATTCATTTACAGGGCCACACAAAAGAATTCCATTAGATAGTGGTAAAAGGAGGAATTGTGTGTGACATATTTTAAATATATTAAGCTTTTTCCTGTATAATAAAATTGATATATGTCACTGAAGCTTAATATAAATTATACGCTACTGTCTTGCATAATATGAAGTACATAGCATTTACAGGGCCATACAAAAGATTTCAAATAGTATATTTTTTCCGAAGTACCGTATATGTGTCCAATGATGGCTGATGGAGGGATGAAATGCATTTTAATTATGATATTCGCGTTTATATTTCGCTAAATATATGCACATTATATGGTGTGTATAAATGTTATAGTTGATATACAGGACTACCCAAAAGAGCTCACCAACGTTACTGAATATGAGCGTAAATTTTTTAAACGTGGTTCTTAAATAAGCTATGCATTTTTACGCTGAGCTGCATTCAATTTACTGAGAAATGTTTGCAGAATATAGATAAAGGGATATACAGGGCCATGCAAAGAATTCGGTACATGGACGCCTATGAATGATGATTTATGAGAATGTGATTTCAGTTGTTTTAAAAGTGTTTTAGTTTACAATAAACTTTAGCCTAATGCTGACGTGTAATAAAGATACAATGTAAACTACAGGGCTGAACAAAAGTATCCAAGTATGTTTCCATCTAATAGTATGAATTGCTGAAAAAGAAATTTAAGGCTACTGGGTATTTTCTTGCTAAGCTAAATTTTCCCATTATATGAACTGACATATGAAATACAGGGCTGTTCTAATGTACTGGAATACATATTTGGGTATATTTGGCTATACACTATTATTTCCCTAAATAACAAAGTTTTGTTAAAGATTTCATTAAGTGTTGGAAAGTGCTTCATAATCTATGCTTAACGCATGATTTTTCTTACTTGTTTAATTAATGGATAGAGTTAAACTAACTAGTTCCCAACCTCCAAAATTTTAGAAAAATTATTCGTTCTCGTATAATTAGAAAAAAAAACATAATTGTTTCAATTAATAGGACTTAAAGTTAGTTTAAAGTAGTAGATAATTTTTAAAAAACATAAACTTAAACTGAATTGTTAATTTTGTTTAATCATTGACAATGTTTCAGTTTTTAGTTTATTCAACTAAAACTTGGTATCATGCTACAAACAAAATTATTTCTTATCTATAAATTCTTGTTTGCAAATGCTTTATTTTAGAAGTAAAAAATACGGATATATTTTTTTACAGCTAATTACTTCATGTTTATTTCTTACAGAAGCCTAAGAAACGAAGATTTCAAAATGTAAGGAAGTTTTTTGGGCGCCTAGTGAGCTGCTGTTCAAAGGCTCCTAAGTAAGGATCATGTGATGAATTTAATAGGCATATTAATCCTCCACAACTGTAAAAATCAAAGTACTTGGGTATCTTCGAATCGTATTGTTATTGTTTCACCCAACTTTATAAAACATTTCATTTTGTATTGATCATATTTATAACAAAAAATAATCTAACTCATTGTTATCAATGAGTACAATAGTGTAATACAATAGTGATAACAATAGTAATAAAAAAAACAATAACACAAGCAGTCTTTGTTTTTTTTAGTTTCTTCTTATGCAATACAACTAGGTTTTGTTCTTTTATGCGAAAGACATTATTTTTGTATCTATATGTATATATATATATATATATATATATATATATATGCATTTGATACTTAAAATAAGAAGAATGAGGGAGACTAAAGTTGTTCTTTAAAACATGTAAGGTTATACATAGAAAAAAAAAACAAATCTCTTTGTCAAAATAAGAAAATAAATGTGACATATTTTTATTACACCTAATATTATAAAATTACAATTTTGTTAAAGTTAAAACTTGTTAAAACAAATATTCATAAAATTTCAGCGGAATAAAAACACCTCAACTCGTATCAAATCACTAAATTATTGTCCCTTCAATTATTTTAACCCGTTCGCGACGGCGCGCGTTTTCAAAAGTGCGCATCTAAGGACGGAGCGGGAAAATTAGATTTTCTCTTCAGGGCCGAAGGATTTTGCGCAGCTAAGCCTAACTCTTGTTGAGTGTTCTTTAAAAAATTATATAAAATTCGTTTTTGATGAAACCTTTTGTAATGCACATACATGAAAGAAGTTGTTATTATATGTATTCACACAAAAAATTGGGGGTATTTTCTCCAATATTTTAGTATAAAAATGACGTTTTAAATATATAAAATGCATATTTTAACCACGTTTTCATTTCAAAAAACAATATAATACGATTACAGAAGACTTACTTGCCTCTACTATAGCAACATATGAAGCATTTTACTTAAATAAATAATAATTTTGTTGAAAGAAACAACTTTGTTTCTAAATAACTTTTAACACACTCCTTAAAAAAAAAAAAAGTGTTTTTATAAAGCTGTAAAACATCGTTTGAAAATATTCAATTTAATTTTAAATATTTTTGAAAATTTAAAAATTTTATTTAAATATATAATCAATCATAAAATACATTTTAAATAAAAAAGTATCTAATAATGCAAAGTAAAATAGAATTATACTTTAAAATATACATTTCTAAAATATTATTAAATATTAAAAATATTTTCGAAAATAAAAGAAAAAAAATGTAGTAATGGATAATAAAAGAAATATCAAATAAAGGAACTTGATAATGATGAGTAAACTGCAATAATTTAAAATACATTCATCAAAGAAATGTTGATGATAATTTTTTTTATTTATATCTTACATATGAACATACTTAAAACAAGATTAATTTATGGAATCAAATGTATTGAATAATAATTAATGAAACTGAATAATCAATTCAAATAATCTGATCACAAATGTCATTGATTTTACAAGTATTTTAAAAAATGAAAATAAACAGATAAATATAGAGATATTAAAATATATCGAATAAATGTATTCAGTTATTTTGGGAAAAAAACTGACTATTAATTTGTAATATACAATTATTTATCAAAATTGCAAGAGTTAAATTATTATGTTATGATCAATAACTCTCAAAAATGCTACTTTAAGAAGACAAAATATTTTTCAAAATCTCTGCTATTTCATTCTTTGTGAAACGTTTACATTTTCTGATATTTTAAAAAGTTTGGATAATATGATATATAAATATAGATAACTTAATTGTTAAACAATAAAGAAAATAACTGAAGATAAAAATCAAAATTAAGTAAAACAACAATGATTTTTAAACTTATTTTTTTCTTTTCTTTCTTTCTTCCAGAGCAAATTAATTTGCCACAACAAAATAAAAGTATATTAGTTGGATCAATCCTTTCATTTTGAAACAAATCGCTGTAATCACGACGATTTACACACAAATAAACAAACAACAACAAAATAAAATTAAGAAAATATTCATCCGTTGACCTAAAACTCAACAATTTTAAATCATCCAAATAACAGTAGGGAAAAAAAAAGAAAAAGAAACAGAAACCGCATTAACTAGAAATCTTTAGCGTCAGAGACGTAAGCATATCTCAGAAGGCATCATGTTTATACTGAATCAGCTCATTCACTTTTTTTCTCCCTTTTCAAATACTGTACAAAACTTTACGATAAATAAATAAAAAAAAAAAATAAAGCTTTACCACACATGTAAAAGATTTATGATCGAAAAGAGATTGCGTTTCAGAAAGTTTAAGAAACAAATAGATGAACTAATCATGTTTCCGTTTTACTGCAGTAATATTTTGAATAATAAAATAACTTAGATAAAAAAAAAAAAAAAACATTCACTGATTCTATTTGCTTTTTATGTTAGTAGGAAATGTATTCTTCCAAATATAAAGTCAAATACGATTATGATAAATATTTTATGCGTTACATTCTTTTCAATAAAACGTTCCAAACGGTTGGCACAAATGTTAGTCGCACAGGATTTGAGTGCCAACAGCGCTGTCGCGTGTATCGGTCGCGCGGGATGTGAGTGGCAACAGTGCCAGCACGAATACTGGTCGCTCGTCCCGAAGGGGTTAAATGCGATTCACGTGTTTAAAATGTCATTAAATGGTTTTTATTTCGACTTTTTATTAATATTTTTATTAATACTCTACTAATTATTTGTTTTTTCGTTATTTAAAATAAAAATTATGTCAACATGAATAATTTGGTTATTAGTTTGGCGATTTGTATAATTTGGCGAAATTGGTCAACGGAATAACCTAGAAGTACCCATTTTTTAAACGAATCATGGGAAAATACTTATATAAATCCTATTTTGTTTTAAGTATGGTTTACGACTAAAAAAAGTTTATTACGAATCGACAACTCCGGTGTTTAGCTGAAAAAAAATTTCTTGATAAAATTCTATAATATCAAACAAACATAAATTTGAAGAACTATGATAAGAAATAAATTTCACTTACTCACTTTAGTCTAAAATAGGGTAAATCGAAAGCTTTCAAACAAAACGAAAAGTACAAGTTGCAACAACAACAAAATAAATAAATAAATATTATTTTTAAGCAACGCAAACGTTGTCATCTGCATGTTAAAATTGATTTAATAATATTCTCAGTACGTATATTACTGGCAACGTTAGGCATTAAGCTTCAGAATTATTCTAATATTATTTCAAAAGCCTAAATTGGGCATGTTGCAATTGCAACACCAGACATTTAAGGGTTAATCTAAAGTTCGATGTAAATCCATGCATTAAATTTAGAGATTGAGCTATGGCGGAAATCGTAAACAAAACAACTTGGTAGCGCTATCTGTTGAACGATTTACACCAAAATGTAGAACATATCAACTAATGTCAGTGAACAACAGAATCTGAAGTTTGGTGAAAATCCGTGCATTAGTTTTAGAGATTGAGCGATTGCAGAAATTTTAAAGAATGGTGCAAAGCAGCGCCACCGGTTGAGAGATACACACCAAAAACTAATCAGCACCACTTTATATGTGTGACGAACTAAAAATAAATTTTTATTAAATTCTAGGTTTTAGTTCTGGTGACAGAGCGCTCAGAAAATTTGTGCACATACAGACAGTGTCGCAGATCCACGGACAAACATTTTATAATAACACGTTTTTTGGTATCTCTGACCAATAAAATACGTAAATCCTTGGAAGTCGAAAATTTTCACGAACATAATTCTTTACTCTTGTAAAGATCGTAGAAAATAAAATTAAGAATTAACTTCTGTGGGCCCTCACTAATGCAGTGATGGGCCATTACTGATGTTTTTGTACTTATAGGTAAAACAGATTTTGCAAAGTAATATTTTTTTTATTTTGTTAAATTTCTGGACAGAAAAGTCTCCTTTTATCTTTTTAGCTTTTTTTAATAATCATGATAAAAATGCGCATGAAATAATAATTATTATTTAAAAGCTAAAAATTCGTCCGCAACCATGCCATCACTGGTGGTTTTACTTTAAGGCTCTACACTAGACACTGAAAAACACTCGGATGATAGTGTTAAGTCTATGGGGGCGTACTTTTCAAATATTACACTGAAATTTTAATATTTTTACTGATTTTTTTTTGCATAGCATAGCTGAAGACGATCTACAACAGGGCTAGTTTTTACTTTTTCAATTTTGATTTCAGATTTTTTTTAAAAAATTACTTTAATTTTCAAAACCGGTTCTAAAATTCAAACTATCATAATATAAAAAATATATAAACAAAATCGAAAAAGTAAAAATTATCCCGGTTGTAAATCATTCTCATTTATGCTATACAAAAAAAAACATGTAAAAATATTAAAATTCGAGGAAGATATTTAAAAAGAACGCCCCCATAGACTTAACATTATCATCCGAGACTTTTTCTGTGGCTAGTGTTGCGTCTTAATTCTTTTATCTTTCATTTTAGGATTTTGTTGATGTGATGAAACCTTATTTGCTTCACTGCTTCGTCTGTTCATCGCAGCGTTCATTCAGAGTTTTTGTTTAGATTAAACGTGAAATTTCGCAAACTAAGAGCAGAATACATCCGAACACACGACACATCATAAAGTTTTGAAAAATTCTTTAATAAAATTAATTTGACCATTTTTGGTACTTCTTGATTTCTAAATATCCTTTTAATTTCTGTATTTATTTCATGCAACATCCCAACTGCTTGAGCATTGGTTTTGTAAGTCAAAAGGCTCTACATCTAATAGAAGTTGTACTTTTTGAAAATATAAAGTTATAGTTATTTTAGCGGAATTTCTTTTTATTTAAAAAAATGGTCCAGTATTACACATTCTCGCCAACTCCTCCCTCAAGAAAATGAACTTGCTATTTCTTTTTAATCACTTATTTCTGAATAATTTATTGAAGCATAGTGGTTTAATGGTCAGAGCATCTGACTTCCGTGATGCAAGTTGAGAATACTGCAGCATAATGGCCAAGATTCACACAGACTTTCATCCATTCGAGGTTGATAAAATGAGTACTAAATTTGTTCGTGATCAAGGGACCCGAGGGACCCACGTCAGGCTGGCCACCTGTCTGGGCCATATGCTGTATAGAACCTCGGGCCAAGTGTCAAGAAAACAGAGACGGGCACCGTATCCCCAGACGATACTTCATAAATTAGAAACAGAGTTAAATTCCAGTTTTACACTAATATAAAACTAATAATCATTTTCATAATTATTACATGCATATATATTGCATTATAAAGCAGATGGAAAGACGGATATTTAATTTTCATAAGGGTTTCAAAATTTAATTGTAATGTGGATTTAATTAAAATAAATTTTGTATATTTTTGCCACATTGAAAAAAAAACATTTTAAAAAACTCATAATTTTATTTTTTTTCTTAAGTACAAATTTGGAAAGTTTCAAAAGGAGATTGAATATAAGTTAAGCAAACGATTCAAACGCATTAAAAAAAAATTATTAACATGTAAAAATCACATCAGAACTTTATTCTTTTCTGAGAAACAATAAGAATTTACAAAATCTTGAAAGTAAGTGATTTAAGCTCAATAGTATATCAACAACAAGTAATGATATCGTAGTCAAATGAATAAGTATTTTCTTTATACAGAATCCTGATTAGGGAAGCACAATTTTAACACACATTTAGCAAGTTTATTTACATTTTTAAACCTCATCAGTACTGTTATTAACTTTAAAAATAATAATCGCATTTCAAACCCTCAATTATTTTTATTTTCAATAGTACGACTTAAAAACAGTTATTTTCACCGTATAAGTTTATAAGAAAGACAGTTTTAACACGTTCGCTGCCAATTACGAGAATACTCGTAGTTGGTAAACTGGTTTTCCTTCCCAGCTACGAGATAACTCGTTATTCATATCCTTATCTCAATCGCTGATTATGAGTATTGCCTTACAAAAAAGAGCATTGATTAGCTGTTTGAAACACAGAAAGAAACTACAAAATACTGAAATGGATCATTTAGCTCTCGAAAACTTAATACAATAATTAAATGAAACAGAAATGTTCACTTTGGTATCAGTGAACAGACGCACTATTTTAGCTTTGGCAGCGAACATGTTAAAATAAAAAAACTTCATTGTGAGAAATTATTTTTAACAAATCTTTGGACTCAAATATTCTGAATCATAAGGCTAATTTTACAGCCTTATAAATCTATATTTTGTCAAAAAGAGAGATAACTGCAATATTTTTTCCGATGACATAAAGATAAAGCGTAATAAATATAAAATATGGTTTTCTAAAATTGATATTCAAAATCCTTCCTTGTTGATTTACTAGTTTAAATTTTAAAAATCTATATTTGATCGTCGTTTCATTTCAGTTATTCTAATATTTTAAATAAAATACTATTTTAATACAAAATTTGCCAAAGTTTCTAAATACAAGGAGTATAAAGATTAGTTAATTAAAATACACTTTTAAGTGAAATTCCTTTTGTATATTTCACATAAAACATTTCTCCCTAGTATGTATTAATTGATGCGTACTTAAACTACACTTCTGAGAGAATTTCTTGTTGCATATCTCACACACAAAAGGTTTCTCACCTGTATGAATTAACAGATGTGTACTTAAGTTACACTTCTGAGAGAATTTCTTGTTACAAATTTCACACACAAAAGCTTTTTCACCAGTATGAATTAACAGATGTGTGCTTAAATTAATCTTTCGAGAAAATTTCTTGTTGCATATTTCACAGACAAAAGATTTCTCGCCAGTATGAATTAACAGATGCTTTCCTAATTCAGCCTTTCGTGATAATTTCTTATTGCATACTTCACACACAAAAGATTTCTCACCAGTGTGTATTAACAGATGCTTTCTTAAATGATCCTTTAGAGCAAATTTCTTATAGCATATTTCACAATCAAAAGGTTTCTCTCCAGTATGACTTAACAGATGCCTGCTTAAAAGGCTCTTGCTAGAGAATTTTTTGTTGCATATCTCACAGACAAAAGGTTTCTCACCTGTATGAATTAATAGATGTTTCCTTAATTGATCTTTTAGAGCGAATTTCTTGTTGCATATCTCACATAGAAAAGGTTTCTCACCTGTATGAATTAATAGATGTTTGCTTAAATGATCCTTTAGAGCGAATTTCTTGTTGCATGTCTCACAAACAAAGGGTTTATCACCAGTATGAATTAACAGATGTGTACTTAAATTAACCTTTTGCGAGAATTTCTTGTTGCATATTTCACACATGAAAGGTTTCTCACCAGTATGAATTAAGAGGTGTCTTCTTAGAGAATCTTTTCTTGAAAATCCTTTGCGGCATACCTCACAAACAAACAATTTTCCTTGCTGTGAGTCAGAACCTAGTTTTCCAAAAAACTCTTGTAAATAAATATTTTGCTGCATATTTCGCACTTTAAAGACAGTTTTGAGTAATGTGATGCGCATCTACATTCACAGCTTTTTGCATCTGCAATAAATAGAATTAATACAATTTACCACCTTTTAAGATTCTTGAAAAAGAAATTTAGAAAAAATAAACTTATTATGAAATATTAAATTAATGTAGAAAATTGAACTGAAACAGACTCCCAAATAAATGATGCTCTATGAACCAATGATGTGTCAGCTTAATTTTCTAGCTGCTGCATAAATATTTAAACTATAATCAACTTTAGATCAAATAAAATAAATAATAGCCACCATAAAATATAAAAATTAACATAAACAAAATAAAATCTATAAAAATTAGAAATAATAGTTAAAAATGAAGAGTAAGTGAAATATTTAGTAATAGAACATTCTAGAACATTCTAGAACATTTTTGAAGGGTGCAGCACCCTGCCCTTTTTCAAATTTACAAAATGCACCCTGCCTTTTTTAAAAGTAGTAAAATGCACCACTGGTTTCACCCAGAGATTTTTAATAAATATTTTTTTTTTATTCTGTAGTATTTCTAAATTAGTATGCCCAAAAACGATAGAATTTTTTCATTTTTTTTTAAGAAAAAAGAACATGAAACTATTCCATCATGTTTTAATTTAATTGTATTTTTTAATTATATGTCATAAAATCATTCGAAATTAATGTTACTTGATTTATAATACTTAAAAATTATGTATTTTGCTGCTTTCTTCCTCCCCCCCCTTATAAAGGCTACTACCTTTGGTACTACTAGGTTATCCCGTCGACCAAAAAATTATTGCCAAACTATAAGATTAAATGCCAATAATGGATTATCGTGAATGTCACATTCAATGACATTAAATAGGATTCACGTGTTTAAAATGCCATTAAGTGATTTTTATTTCGACTTTTTATTAATATTTTTATTAATAGTCTACTAATTATTTGTTTTTTCGTTATTTAAAATAAAAATTATGTCAATATGTACAATTTGGCTATTAGTTTGGCTATTTGTATAATTTGGCGAAATTGGTCGACGGGATAACAGAGTAGTACCCAATTTTTTTCTTGCAAAAGTGCCCTTTTTAATAGTGAATAGCACCATGCCCTTTTTATTTCTAGAGTGAACACTATAGTAATAAAGCATTTATTAATAGAGGTATTTTTAAAACTTTTATAAATAAGAAATTAAGCAAATTTATTAATACAAGTATTTTTAAAATTTTTATAAATAAGAAATTAAGCAAATTTATTAATAAAATGTTATAATTTCATATTTATCTATGAAACCAATGATACATTGTATAAGCAATGTGGAAAAAATAATTTACTTTTACGGCAAGGAGAATTATAATCTTTAGAATCATTTAGTGAAAATTTCCCCTGATTTAAGATTTTTTAAACTAACATAAATTGCAATTTTACATTGCATTACAATTATTTAACTATGTAATAGTACTTCAACCATGTTTGAAGCTGTGTGTAATAAATTATATATGTTACAGGCCAAACCCGATTTTAGGCCAAACTAGATTAGCCTAGGCCAAACTAGTCTATCCTAACGCCCATCGGATAAACTAGTTTTTCCTAGGCCAAACTAGTCTATCCTAACGCCCATCGGATAAACTAGTTTTTCCTAGCCCAAACTAGTCTATCCTAACGCCCATCGGATAAACTAGTTTTTCCTAGGCCAAACTAGTCTATCCGAACGCCCATCGGATAAACTAGATATTCCTAGGCCAAACTAGTTTGGCCGAACGGTCATTAGGATAAACTAGTTTAGCCTGCTATTCATTGGTTTGAACTAGTTTATCCTAGGCCGAACTAGATTGTCCTAGGCCAATTCAATTTGGCGTGATATTTTTTAATCTAAAGACCGCCACGGCGCCAACTTTCTAATTTTGATCTATTTTATCCTAGGCCAATGCAGTTTGACACGATTTTAGCTCACAGACTACTGCCTGAGAGCTAATGTGCTCGCAGATTCTGTGTATGTGTATGTAACAATTTACGTACGTATGTACGTACGTGTGTACGTAATGCGATAACTCCTGATAGAAATATCCAATTTGCTTCAAATTTTGGACATAGATTTATCCTGATAATGAACTTTCCTGATTTGTTTCAGGGGTTCATTGAATAAGAATAAGGGGAGGAGAACAAAAGGCTAATCCGCATCCCCCCCCCACACACACCCTCCTTAATTTAGTTAAGTCAGTTTTCCATGTAAAATGATCAGATTTTATTAAAATTTTAGGTATAATATCATTTTGATAAGGTACATCTATGATCAGTTGTGGGTGCTCATTGTTGAAGTATAAAGAAAGGAGTAATGGGAGGTAACACTCGTTATTTATGCAAATAGGTTTTTCACAGAGAATTTACCAATTTGTTTCAAATTTTGGATGTATGTTCCTTCTGATAAGACGTTTACCTGATTAATTTGGGGGGTTCTGAGATATAAACGTAGAAAGGATTTTTTTTCAATCGGATAGAAACTTTCGGTTTTATGAAAAGATTTTTAATTCGTAACCGATATTGGTTTTTGCACATATCTCTTCAGGCGAAATTGTTCATATTAATAAACTAAATATCCGAATCCTTTTAAAAATAAGAAAAAGCTTAAATAAAGCATGGCACTTGAAATTTATTATGGGGGGGGAGGGGTAGAGTAAGAAAACGCTAGACTTTTTTTTTTTTTTTAATCTCAGCACTTTTTAATTTTTTAGCTGATAATTAAATATTACCATTATTTGAAATTTTTAGGAACATAATAAAACATGATGTTAAATATTTAAGAAAAAAGATGGCGCGTCAAATACCACTATTTTCTATTAGTAATTTTTGTAAAGATGTTAAATTCTTGTTGGAACTGTTTGAAACTTTGTGATAGTTTATAACACATGATAAAAATTGTAAAAAAAGTCCCATTACGAAAGGGAAAGAGGGGGGGTCGAAGAAAATCAGGAAATATAACGGAAATTCGTGGTTGATCTAGTTGAAACATTAAGATAGTTTATGACACATGATATAAATTTATAAAAATATGTTCCGCGTTTAATTCCACTATTGACGAATAGTGATTTTTGAACGATTTACATGAAAATGTAATCAGAATCAATTTATATCAGGGACTGTCTGAATATAAATTTATATTAAATTCCGTTCATTAGTTCTTGAGATACAGCTATTGTAAAAATTGTTAAAAATGCAGCATAGCATAGCCATGTTGAGTGATCTACTTTAAAATAGAAACAACACCAACTCATCTCATAGGCGAACTGAATCTGATGTTTGATGGAAATTCGTGTATTAGTTAAGATAAAGCTAATGCGTAAATCATAAAAAATGCAAAACAACAGCTCCACTTGATGAGCGATTTACACAAAAAACTAATCAGCATCAATTTAGATCAGAGACTAGCTGAATGTAAATTTTTATTAAATTTCGTGAATTAGTTCTTCAGCCGCATCCCTACAGCTTGCGACAGCGTATAGCAGGTGTGCGGCGCACGTACTGCCGAATGCCCTCTTTCTTTTCGAACGAACTTCGAAGCGGACGAAATTCAAATCGTAGCAAGCGTGCTGAGTACGCACCGCCGAACGTAATCCTTCTTTTCGAAAGAGCCTCGAAGCGAACGAATTTCCAACCATAACCCCGCTGCCTAGGCCAGTCAGATAGCGGGCCAAGCCAGCAAGTTTTAACTAAGCCACGTTATATTAGTTTCTCATTCCAACACCAAGGAGCCCCACCAGTGGCCGAGAGGTTTTATCCTCTCAACTGGTAGACGGCAGGTGCTGGGTTCGAACCCAATCGCGGCTGTCGGCCTAACGGTTCGGAGTTTTCGTGGTTTTCTTCGAACCTTGCGTAAATACGGGTTAGGTTCCCTTAGAAAGACCCCCACGAAGGGCACTCTTCCTTGGGCCTATATCCCTAGTGTAGATAATCGGCCGAAAAAAATACACCACACCAACACCAAGGAGTGCACTCTATTATTAGCAAAACTGTATCTGAATGAAACTCCGTTAAACAACCTAATAGTAGATATGTTACTTGAGGCCGCGGTGCTTCAAAAGCTAGAATTTCCGTTATATTTCGCGATTTTGTTCGCATCCACACCCTCTTTCACGCCGAAATGTGACTTTTTTTTATAAATTTATATCCAAATGCCATAAATTGTCAGTTTCAAAACTGTAAGTTTCATAAACTGTAAATTTCAAAATGTTCCAACAAGAATATAACATTTTTACAAAAATTACTATTAGGAAATAGTGGTATTTAAATGCGGAATCTTTTTTCTTAAATATTTATCATCATGTTTTTTTCTCTTCGAGGTTCATTCGCTTCAACATAAGCCCGTTTCGAGATTTTATATAAAACAAGGAGCCCGATAGCGGGCGAAGCCGGCTGATTTGAACTAAATCGCATCCAAATTCCAAATTCCAACACTTGGGTGCTTGTGTTATATTAATTCCACATTAGTCCGTTATATTATAGGACTAATATATAGTCGCTATATTATTAGTCCGACGTACGTACGTACGTACATACATACATACATACGTACATGGTTACATACACACACACAGAATCTACGAGCACATTATAGCTCTCAGGCTTTGATAGTATGTAAGCTAAAAGCGAGTCAAATTGCATCGGCCTAGGATAAATTAGATCAAAACTAGAAAGTTGGCGCCGTGGCGATCTTTAGATTCAATAAAATCACGCCAAATTGAATTGGCCTAGTACAATCTAGTTCGGCCTAGGAAAAACTAGTTCAAACCAATGAATAGCAGGCTAAACTAGTTCATCCTAATGACCGTTCGGCCAAACTAGTTTGGCCTAGGAAAATCTAGTTTATCCGATGGGCGTTCGGATAGACTAGTTTGGCCTAGGAAAAACTAGTTTATCCGATGGGCGTTCGGATAGACTAGTTTGGCCTAGGAAAAACTAGTCTATCCGATGGGCATTAGGATAGACGAGTTTGGACTAGGCCAATCTAGTTTGGCCTAAAATCGGGTTTGGCCTGTAACATATATAAAACAAAAGTTAATAAAATAAAAGTTTTAAAATTCAACTTAAGAATGCATTTATAGATCTGTCAATGCAAATTATCCAATTTGATTAAATATAAAATGTTTGAAGAGTATTTTTAAGCAGATTTAAACCAGAATATCTAAAGAGATTGAAAGGAGAGCATCCTATAACACAGTCTATAGAGAGTACAGGAATAAATACAGAACTTCAGATGGAAAGGAAAAATAAATATTTTACTCAGAAACAATTCAATCAAGAAAATGTTGAGTACGTATAAAAATTATCAAAAAAATAAAATTCAACATTAACTAAGTTGCAGTTATGTCTGTTTAGAAGCAGCAAAAAAAAATACCTTTTCAGGAACAAGATTGTAGAATTTCATATGAAAGTCCAGAAAAAGATTTGGAATAGATAATGGTGACTTTATATACTGGATATATAATGCTTCAAACTGCATATATCTAGTAATTTAAGATACCGAAAAAATTCCTTATACCTCCAGCTCATTTGTAAAATTAAGACATTTTCATAGCTAGATCCTTTGAAATAAAAACTACCACTATACACATTATTCAATGAAATATATTATTTAATTAAAGTGGATACGAAAAAGAAAATTAGACTAACTTATTAGTATATAATTTCTTACTGGATTACTGCTAACATTTCATTCATAAATGATAAATGCTTGTACTGTACAGTAGAGTAAAAAGTTCTTTATGCTAGTATCGGGAGGAAGAGGTAGCATACCTTTCATATTTTTTGGTTTCAAAATGTTGAAAGTTTTACTTGAAACTAATTTTACTCAAATTTTAAGGAGCTAAAATGTGATGTACCCGATAAAACATTATTCGTCAATACAGAATTTGAATGAGAATTGTACTGTATTACTAAGCTATAGCCAAGTTAGCATCATTTATGATTATGGATACATTTGGTTGCCAAATTTGGTGATATTTTGCCAAATGTCGCCAAGCTTAGCAAAAATTTGAAACTAACAGATATTAATAATATTTAAGTATTGTGCGACAATGCATGGTGCAAATGGCCACTATTTTGGAACAAGATGTGGATGAAGCTAGTCAACACACTTGGTCGAGACATTGGTGCATACTATACATACAATCAATCTAATCCAAATCAATTTATAAATATGAGATTTACAGTATGACAAAATTTAGATTGTTTCATAATGTCAGCAACCATACAAATTCAAACTGCTATATCTCAGCTATTTTTTAAGAAAAAGATAAAACAAAATAGGTTTCACAATTTTTGTATTAAGCTAAAACTCCCAAGAAGAAAATATATTTCAGTTTTTAATTTATTTGCACGATTTTTTAAACTCAAAAAATTCAAATGGCGGCCATTTTGAAATAAGTTATATGTATATATATAAGTCAACATTTTTATGTAGAATGGTTTTGGGGTTTAGGGGTCATGATCAATGAAAACACACCCATTTTTGCCTGAAAGTGCTTATCATTGATGGCTGCAATAGGTAGGTTTTTATTTTTTGTGATGAAAGCTACCTGAAATAATAAATACAGTAGATACCTTCAAATCAGCAAAGCTTGGGATCAGAGGTTGTGTGGATTTTATAATTTTGCGGATTTCTGGTCATTGCTTTGTTTATATTTTTTAAAAAGTAACTTGAATTTAATTAATGATGAAATCGAAAGTATAATGAATGCTTACAATATACTAAAATAAGTAATAAACTAAAATAATAAAAATTTAGATAATTTTTAAAATAATTAAAACACTAAAAGCAAAGGTCAAGTTAATAACCAATAATGTACAATTAAATATTTATTATAAAGATTAAATGTGTTTTCCCAAAATTATTTAATGAAATGTGCCTCATAAAGGTACATTACTAATTCACATCAGGATCATAAAATAACAAAGCTTTATTTCAGATTTAGCCAGACTTAATAACTGAAAAAGCTTGATTAATACATAAATATATTTGGTAAGATTGTGATTACCAATAATATCAGCAATATCTTGATTTTTTCAGAAATAAATTATTCTTTCTTCATGAAAATCATGAATTCAATAACATTAACAGAAATTACAAATTAAAAAATGTACGGAATTGATATAAAACTAAAAAAGTCAAATTCTGCACCTACATCTGAACTGAATTTTTCATTGTTTATATCCGTAAATTATGTGCGGATTTTAGAGAGTTGCAGATTTTAAAAGTGCAGATTTGAGGGAGTCTACTATATCATCCAAATTAAATTTATCTATCAACGAAATAATACTTTACAAATCAATTTATTCAACTTAGTGTAACCCCAGCAATAACACCTTAGCACTGTTGTCATGTATTACTTACTTTTATTTATAAAACACAACTGTGCTACATTATAAGACTTAAAATAAAACATGTGCATTGAATTGAATGCTATTACTGAAGATTTAATAACTTTAACAGAAATCGAAAAAGTAATTGATAAAAAATATCGAAATAAAGTTTTTTTTAATTTTTTTATAACATATATACATTTTCTAATTTACTTTTATGAATTTTCAAGAAAGAAAAGTTTTATAAAGGAACTACTATATTAATTTATAATAAACCTAAAGAATTAACTACAATAATAAAAAAAAATCCATTTTACGTTATTTAATGTAAGTCTTAAAAGTTTTAAATTTTTAGCAAAAGTTACCAAAATGCTATTTTTAAAAGGGCCCGTTCAAGTATTACGTAAGCATATTTTTTGTCATTTTGTAATCCCTCCCCCCCCCCTTGTAAGAAAATATAAGCAAATGCTAGACCCCCCCCCCTTTGCTTATGTAAAATTTTATGACACTTTCTACATCGATACTTCTTGACTTATAAAAAGTTACCAATCAATTACATGATTAATCCTACAAATTTATATAGGCATATAGGGATTGTGATATCAAACTTTGTAAAATGGTTTTAATATATTGTTGCTTATTGAATTAAACAAACCACGGAATACAAAATGGTTTAAATATATTGTTATTTATCACATTGAACAATAAAACAAGATATACAAGAAGTCTTAACTTACTCGCAAAGCATCATAACTAAAATTACGAACCAATAAAAAATTCATTATGTAAATTCACTATGCAACTGAGCTAAAACAATAAATATCTGTGCTGTGTATCCGAAACAAGAAAATCTCCAAGTAGGTTTTCTGCTTTCTAAAGTTCCAAAACCTATAGAGAAGGAAGTTCGACAATAGGAGTGGAAAGACAAAGTTTCCAGAAATTCCGTAAAAATTCCTGGAATTCCATGACCGATTGAGTGGGAGAAAAGAAAATACTGGACTTACCTAAAATAAAGTCAACTGACCAGTTACCCTGGCAACAGAACCCAGCCACACCGGTTCCTGTGTTTTTCTAGTCTTGCAATGTACTTGACTTGGCACACAACTTAACAAACAACAATGAAGACAAAGGGTGAGTGGGAGATACGGAGTTACGCGACTGCCGATGGATAAGCAAAGGATAAAATCGAAAATAAACGGCGAATTTCGAATGGACTGTAGAACGCTCTTTCCCCATCATACTTTGTTTGCTTGTTGAATTTGAACTGCAGTTTCTTCGTTGTTTAATGCTTACATAAGAACTGTCGTAACCCCCCCTCCCCCTTGTCAGAACAAATAAGCAGACTCTGGACCCTCCCCTCCCCCTTTAGTGCTTACGTAATACTTGAATGATCTCAAAGCTTCAAAAATTTGAATTAAAAAATTTGAATTTGGCATTTATGACAAAGTTATAAATCAAATCTTGTATGCTTGATATTACAAAATGAAAAATAAGCAAAAAAATCTATTTGCACGCCATAAAAATTATACTAATTAAGACTAAAACCTGCTTAAAAAGAAATTTTTTGCAGTCTCAAGTCATTCTATTTGAGTGAGTTCAATTTTCGATTGTATATTATATGTGTTACTAGCTATGATAAAAACCACTATAAAACAGAAAATTTTATTCTTTTTGCAATTCCCTGTCAGAAACATTCACTACATATCAGCTCCCTCAAAAATGATAAGTTTAAATACGCCACTGAAACCAAGCCTAAAGAATGCTTATGAATGTTTATACATATTTATATATTTACATAATTATAATATTTCTATATAATTTTACATTTACACAAGTACATATACATATACATATGTGTATACATTATGGTTGATTTATTATATTCAATTTATCTCTGTTTGTATAAAAAAATAATTAAACAGCCTTTACAATTATTAAATTATACAACTGTTGCAAAAAAAAGAAAAAAAAAAAAAAAAAAAAAACTCGTGTAAATGAATGAGTGATTAGGAAGCCAGAAAATATGTATCCAAACTTATAGTTTTTATAGTGTATGTTAGTTACTTATAGTGTATTTTACTCTGAGAAGAAAAAAAAGTAAACAAAAGTACCTACTTTAAATATTAAATAAATTTTAATTTTAAAACACCTTTAAATCCTAAAATAATAAAGTATTCGACCTGATGATTAGGATTCGGTTAGCAAAATATTCATTTAATAATGTGCGGAATATTTAAAATGGCTATATATTATAGCAAAAATGAAAGTTACATAAAATTTTGTGTCATCATACGATCAAATTACAAGTTCTAGAATTTTCAGTAAAAGAATAACTAAAGATTCAGATCTTACCATTAATTTATTTTAGTAAAGAAGGTAGATCATTAAACTGATTTTTTTTTTCAATTATGTACTGCTACAATCTGACTTTCGCCATTTTGTCCATTTTAGTACAGACGCCAACATAAAGAATGAATCATGGATGGACAGTTCATTCATTAATAATGATTCAGTAAAAAAACACTTAAATAAGATTTTTGAAATTCTTGAAATTAAAAAAAAAAGTTTTAGCCATAATTGCATTGCAGATTTGCGACAGTTTGAATAAAAAAATAATGAATTACGAAGGAAGAATTCATTCATGAATAATGAATCAATCAATAAACAAACTGAATCAGAAAAATTTTAATTAATAAAACAAAGCATTTATTTATTGAACAAAAAAACAAAACAAAAAAAAAACAGTAAAATTACATTAGTAAAAATTTGCGAACCTAGCACTTAAATATCTCCTCGGGTATAAAATTTACACAATTTAACTTTGAATAACTCAGGAAATTTTAAAATAGATTCTGTAGTAACGCTTTTCTCTGTTAACGGTTGTCTGATAACCAGTATTAAACAAGGGATTTAAACAAAGGGGGGGGGGGGAGACGAGCAATATTGTTATTGCATCAGTTTAATTAATCGCAGCAATTCAATGAATGAATTCTTTTAAATGAATCGTAATTTATAAATTCACGATTCATTCTTGCATTGGCGTTTTGTGTCTTGCCCATTGCTCTGTCTATAATATCAGGTAATTTTTAAAAAATGGATTTATTGATAGCATCCTCTTTATTAAAAAAGTTATTGCTAATATAGTTTCTTTTTGTTAATCTGCATCTAAAATTCTGCAACTTGCAGTTTGATAATATGACTACATGAAATTTCATGTGTCCCAACCTTTATTCTGACCATAATCATTGAAAGCATTATTAAAATGTTTTTATTTACTGCAGGTATTTTTATTTATTTATTAGTTAGGCGGATAATATTCATGTTTATATTTCGAGACAGCAAACTTGTTTGAATTTTTATTAACGGTTAAATTTAAAACTTTGTCTTGCTTGTAGACTGAATTTGGTTGTATTCTGTTCTATTGAAAATAAATATTTTTTAAAGTAATTTATGGCTTAATCAAGTTCTTTCAAAAATTTTATCAAAAATTTCATAAAATATCAAAACAATTTAAAAATTGCATTGTCTTCATCATATTAGATCCATTGCCAATAAATCTGTGGATGCACTGATTTAAAAAACAAATATTTTTTTATACTATTGTATTCAACACAGTCTAACTGATTGCTAAAATAATCATATGAATTGAATATTTCCAACTGAGAGAAAAATTGCCCAGGCCGGAAATCGAACCCAGATACTTGGCTTACAAGGCATGCTTTACCTGTTAAGCTACCTGGACGACAGCCGGCTGAGATTTTTCTGATAGTATATATAGGTACCCATCGACATATGGAGTTCCATTACCTGCGGTCTATTCATGATTAAATATTTATTATAAAGATCAGATGCATTTTTCCTAAATTATTCAATGAAACTTGCCTAATTAAGGATCATTACTAATTCACATCAAAATCATAAAATGAAAAAGTTTTATTTCAGGTTAGGCCAGACTTAATAACTGAAAAAGCTTGTTTCATACATAAATATATTTGGTAGGAAGATTGTGATTACCAGTGATATCAGCAATATTTTGATTCTTTTTTTCTTTCAGAAATAAATTTATTCTTCATTCATTGAAAAACATGAATTAAGTAGTATTAATAAAAATTACAAATTAAAATATAAATGGAATTGATGTAAAACTAAAAAAGTCAAATTTCATTGTATATATATAAATAATATTCATTGTATATATATATAAATTATGTGTAGATTTTATAGAGTTGTAGATTTGAGGGAGTCTACTGTTTTATTTTGTAGAGTTAATTTTAGGGTTTTATATGATATTTAACATATTATACTGTTATTTTCTTTTACATATCTACTTTATTTAAATAATGACTGTGTTAGGGTGGTTTTGTGAAAGAAACTGACATTGAAAATGTCATTATTTTAACGCTGACCTAGAAATATCAGGAGATTTTAACATAAAATATTTGAGTCTTTTTTTTTTTTTTTGCAATATTTGTAAATTATTATAATAAATTTGTTCTTCCAAATCTTTTTCTGATACTTTCATATTAAATTCTACAATCTTGCTATTGAAAAATATTTTTTATACTGCCTCTAGACGCACATTATTGGGAATTTAAATGGCCTATAAAGGCACTGCTCACAGCCTTAGGTATGTTAAAGTTGTCACTTTAATTTTCCTTTAACTAATGTTAAAGCGCCTTTCAAATAATTCTTTACTGTAAATGCATTTCAAAGTTTTAAATATTCAAGTTAAATAATTTCTGCTTCATCATTTAAGAATGAACACAAATCTCACTGGAAATTGGGCTAAAGTACGATTTCTCTGAACAAATTTAAAGTCATTGTTGAATTTGGACGCTTTTCTCCGTGAAGGACTTCCGTGGCACCAGGGGGGGGGGGACATTATAGAGTTCTGGTAGGGGGGGGGAAATTGTACTTTTTGACCATTGAAAATGGAAAATTTCAAATTTTCTATATGTTTCATGTGTCCCAACTTTTATTATGACCATAGTCATTTAAAGCATTATTAAAATATTTTATTTACAGCAGATACTTTTATTTATTTATTTGTAATTAGTTAGGCGAATAATATTCATGTTTAAATTTCGAGACAGCAAACTCGTTTGAATATTTATCAACGGCTAAATTTAAAACATTGTATTGCTCGTAGACTGAATTTGGTTGTATTCTGTCCTATTGAAAGTAAATATTTTTTAAGTTATTTACGACTTAATGAAGTTCTTATATAAATTTTATCAAAAATTATATAAAATATCAAAACAATTTACAAAATCAAGAATTTGATATTTCTATGTCTTCATAATATTTGATCTGTAACATTAAGTGCTGTGGTTGCACTGAATAAAAAAACAAATATTTTATATTTTTCCTGCATTTAGAAAAATGGTACTTGTCTTTTCTCACGCTAGGAGGCTACACTGTATCAACAATGTTGCTACTTACAGCATTTTATTTTCTTTGTAATGGCATATTTAATTTATTATATATTTATTTATACAGTAGACTCCCTCAAATCTGCAATGCTTGGGATCAGAGGTTGTGCAGATTTTAGAATTTTGCAGATTTCTGGTCATTGCTTTGTTTACATTCTTTTTAACAGTAATTAGAATGTAATTTATAATGCAATCAAAACTATAATTATATTTAATTTACATGGTAGTAAAATATTCAATTAAGTAACAAACTAAAATAATAAAAAATAGATTATTTTTAAAATGATTAAAATATTAAAAGCCGAGGTCAATTTAATAATCAATAATGTATGATTAAATATTTATTATTAAGATGGGATTTATTTTTCCTAAATTATTCAATGAAACTTGCCTCATAAAGATACATTACTAATTCACATCAAAATCATAAAATAAAAACGTTTTTTTTTCGGGTTTAGGCAGACTTAATAACTGAAAAAGCTCATTTAATACATAAATATATTGGGTAAGAAGATTGCGATTAGCAGTGATATCAGCAATATCCTGATTTTTTTTCTGAGATAAATTTAAAAGGCATTTTTTGAGATGGCCTATTAAATTAATTGTTAGATTTCATATTTATTTTTGCATATTATACTTATTGTAGAATTAAAATGCTGTCTAGGAATAATAAAATGATATGTAATCTATTATACTCTATAATTAGCAATATTCCATAATCCACATAACCTTTGGCCTGAACTTGTGTGAACTTTAGATTATAGAACTTTGACTGTATTATGAAATCAAGTCATCTGTGGCAGGTGTATGAACAGTTTTGACATTTCTGTGAAAATCATTTATAGATTTGAAATAAACATTTAACACTCTACTTTGCTCCAAAAATAAATAAAAAAAGTTTATTTAAAAAAAAAATGATAAAAGATTTGCATCTAAATTCAAATGCGTAAAATTTTTATTCACATTGCTAATAATGCATAGAACCAAGTAAGTGAAAATTTATCTGTTTATTTCTTTTTCACTCTGTTGGATTTTACAACCTTGTTAGCACTGTGAATAAATATTCATGTGATTAAAATCAGGTTTACTATTTCCCGGGTTTATTTCCCAATTTCAGTTATCATATGAAAAATATACCACTAGATATTAAAGTAATTAACAATAAAATTGAAAATATGTAGTAGTATGCTAATTAAGAGAAGAAGCGAAAGCAATCAGAAAATAAATGCATTATTTTTTAAATAAAAAAAAAACATATGTTTTGATTTTTTTTTCATTCACCTTTATGACTTTAATGAAACTCAACTGAAATAATTGAACTTATTAAATCTCCTGTATGGGGCACATGCCATTCAATTCCATAAACATGTAGGGGAAAGTTGGATAAAACAGGGAACTAGGCTTTATGGCTTTATTTAAGGTGGTATCTAGCCGAAACTTTTAGAATTACTTCTAGGCAAGTGGCCTGCCAGTTTCCAGTAAGCAGAAGTTGTGTAAACAAATTCATTTCACTGTGGTGATTTTTTAAAGATTTTATGTGAAAAAGTTAAAAATTCGACGTCTCCAATATTACGTTACAAAGCATAAATAACTAAAGATTTCACTTAAATATGTATAGCATATGATAATCTATTATTTACTCGTTATTTTAACGTTTTGTATTGGTATCTGCGAGTTATCTGAACAATGCTAGAATGACTCTTCTTCAAAATGGCATGGTTGAACAAAACCTGGACGCAGATGTTCGGACCAGAAGTTTCTGATTTTGGACAACTCATTTTTCCGTGATTAAAATAGAATTTACTTGTTTATGCATTGTTTGACAATCTATAAATATTTTAAAACTATACAAAAAATATTATTTAAATTAAGTTGTTATATAGAAGACAGTTTTTAGTCATTTGTATTCCAACTTATCCTTATTTGAACCCACTACAAATTAGAACTCGAACAAGAAGAAAAGGAAAAGCTGAAAAACAACTCAACAAGAACTTAACCCTTTCCATGATAACGGAAAAGCAAAGTTAAAAACTGATGTGAGTCCAAAGAAAAAAAAAAAAAAACACTTGACATCACAGGAAGAGGAAGATGAAAGTGAATCATGCATCTTTTACAACGGCTTATATGAGCAATCTAAATCTAAGGAGAGTTGGATATAGTATTTTCATTGCAGAGGGTGGGCATTTAAAGCATATAGCAATGCAAATGAGTAAGATCGAACTTTCATTTGGATTCTTGTGCCTAACACTTCCAACTCTTAAAGCATAACTTATTTTTATTTTTTGTAGCTTTGATATAGATTCACATTCTATAAATATAATATGTCAATTTTCCTTTAATAAATACAGTATAGGATCCGTTATCCAGAATGCTTGGGACCCAGGGCATTCTGGATAAGGGGTTTTTCCGTAATTCGGAACACTTTACCGTAAGTATAAGAAATGCACGAAATAATTTCATAAATGGTGAAATAAATAGGTAAATATGAATACTAATACATGTAAATACCTTAATTTATTGATTAATTTACACAAAATAAAAAAATATATATACATATATATGAAATTTAATTTTGAGATTTTGAAATAGAATCTTTTGATTGAAATTTATCAAACATGTCTATGATAGTTTTTTGCTTATAGCGCAATTAAGCAATTTAGCTTCTGGACAATTAAAGCTTTGGCATATGCCAACAGATCAGAAATAATTTGCTTCTCTTTCGAAATTTTGAAGCCTTCAAACTGAGGCTCATTTTCGTCATCGAAAAATAATGCAGATGGCCACCGATTATACCATCCATGAATAAGTGTATCCTTATCCTCAGCCTGCCATGCTTTAGCAGCACTCCACAAAGCAGCTTTGATTGTGAAGCTTCCCTGGAAATTTTTTATTCCAATTCCTTTGTTGTACTCTGTGAGCATTTTTTTTTAAGAAGTCATTTCTGTAGTGAGTTTTTAAAGATCTCAGAATCCCTTGATTCAATGGTTAGATAAGTGATGTTATGTACAATTTGGAGGCAAAAACACTGTAAACACATCATCCATTTCTAAGAATTCTGCTTCAGAATGGGCCGTTTTTTTTTTTTTTTTTTGTAATCTTATGAAGAAATTTGCCTTTTATCGCGATTTTTTGACGGAAGTTGCGTTTTTCGCAATTTTTTGTTGAAATTTGCCGTCTTTAGCAAATCTACAGTCAAAATTTGCCGTTTTTTGCGAATCTTTTGTCAAAATTTGCCGTTTTTCGTGAATCTTTTGTCAAGATTTGCCATTTATCGCGAATCTTCTGTCAATTCGCTGTCATTCGCCGTTTTATCGCACAGATTTTTTGGACTATATTTGTTATTTTTATTTTTTGCAATCTTTTGAGCGAAATCTGCCTTCTTTGGGGATTTTATGACGAAATTACCCATTTTCTCGCGAATCTTTTGACAAAATTTGGCGGAAATCATTCGTTATTTCTTGATTTTTAACGAATATTACCGTTTTTCCATGATTTTTTGTCGAAATCTGCCTTTTTTCAGGATTTTTTGACAAAATTTGCTGTTTTTTCGTGATTTTTTTTTGAATAAATTTGCCTTTAATTGCGATTTTTGGACGAAAGTTGCCGTTTTCCGCGATCTTTTGTTGAAATTTGCCATTTTCCGCGAATCTTTTGTCAAAATTTGCATTTTATTGCGATTTTTTGGATTATATTTGTTATTTTTTCGCGATCTTTTGGGAGAAATCTGTCTTTTTGGAGGATTTTGTGACGAAATTACCCATTTTCTCGCGAATCTTTTGGCAAAATTTGCCGAAAATTAGTCGTTATTTCGTGATTTTTAACGAAATTTGCCGTTTTTTGCGATTTTTTGACAAAATTTGTCGTTTCTCGGGATTTTTGGAAAAAATTTGCTGTTTTATGTGATATTTTGAAGAAACTTGTTTTAATCGGGATTTTTGGACGAAAGTTACCGTTTTCTGCGATCTTTTGTTGAAATTTGCCGTTTTTCACGAATCTTCTGTCAAAATTGGCCGTTTTATCGCGATTTTTTTGGAGGAAATCTGTCTCTTTTGGGGATTTTGTGATGAAATTACCCACTTTCTCGCGAATCTTTTGACAAAATTTGTCGTTATTTTGTGATTTTTAACGAAATTTGCCGTTTTTTCGCGATCTTTTGACTAAGTTATGCTTCCCGACGGACGCGTAAGAGCTATTTTTTTGCGTCCTGTTGCCGATTTTTTGCGTAATTTACGCGTTATAACGCGTCCGCAGGATCGCTGGAAAAAAAAAAAAAAAAAAAAAAAAAAAAAAAAAAAAGTTACCGATTTGCATTCCGTTTTTCGGAGCGTTCCGGATACCGGGGCGCCGGATAACGGATCTTATACTGTAGTATTATTGCAAAGTTACAATGTGCTTATTATTATTTTTTTCAAAACCGGGACATTGCATACTTCCAAAAAAAGTGTTGCTATGGTCTCGATTGCTATTGTTCGCGACTGAATGAATGTGTATTTTGTTTGCAAGGAATGAAGTTATTGTTTTAATACAAATTTTGACTATTTTGTTCACATTGTGCAGAATAATACAAAGAAAACCATTAGGGTCCCGGTTTTATCCGACTTTCCCCTACATTATTTACCTAGTATCACCAAACATTTCTGAATGAGAGTTTTTATTATAATAATAGGTCTTAACATAAAGTTTAGCACAAAAATATTATCTTGTAAGTCAGTCAACTCTTTATTCATTCTATGATCAAGCGGTCTTTAAGACTGCTCATATTATTTATAGAACACTTTTTGTCATAGAAGTTAGAAGTTATCTGCTGATTGCAATCACATACTGCTATTTTTTTTTCATTTTTTCCATGGTTTAATTTACAATTTTCAGTTTAATTATAAATACTAGAGAAATTTATTCATGCTTTTGTATAATTCATTTGTTTTAGGAGAAATGAGATAAAAATATGCACTGTGTATCTTTGCCCCACCACTGCATATTTTTATCCCAACAAACGGAGCAAAGATACGCTGAACTATGCTTTTTGAAAAATTACAATTTGACTGAATATTGGTTGATGGTGACACATGCCTAATGTTCTAATATAATATTTTTATCATTCATCACATAAGTTTAGACCAATGTGTTTGTTAAAAATCAAAATTTATGGAAAGTGTGCATCTTTACCCCAATCTACTCTATATCTTCTTTAATAGATAATACTTATTTTTTGTTATATATATTCTCTAAGTATTTGTTTATGATTCTGTGATACAATACACAAGATTTTAAGCTGTGTCCTACAGTAAAATAAACATCAAGTTAATTCTATGAAAAATATTCTTAAAATTATTTTTTTAGAATTATATTTAAATATATTTAAAATTGAAATATATTTAAATTTTATTTATTTATCAGTGCATTTTTATAAATTTACTTTATTTATTAAAGTTTTAGATTCTAAATAAAAAGATATCGTTGTTATAATATTTAAGTTTACAATGTTTTATTTTTATTTATATCATAAATATGAAGACTATAGATAAAACAAAATTCAAAGTACTGATAGTAAGCCAAACCTTTAGCACACAAGAAATTCTAATAATTTTAAGGGGGATGCTTATAATTAGTACTTTTGTGAAATAGATAGGTAAAATTAGAAAAGCGAGGGGATATATTTGTAATTTACAAATTTCTCAGAATTTATGCAGTTGGCAAAATATATGAAAAGGGGAGTAATGTTTGAAGGGGCTTACTTTTGGTATAAATTTATAGTTTCTACATTTTTTAAAGTAAGTGCAAAATTCGAATTGTTTCAATGAATAGTTTTAAAAATCAGTTTATATTTAATCTTACTGATTGCTTTTCAGTTAGTATAATGGAAGTTTTATTTGAATACATACAAGAAATTAATTTCCTATAATATGAATTTTATATTTTAATTTATTAAAATACAATTAAAACAAGTTTTTAGATATAAAATTACACCCTAATTATAATATTTGTTTACTATTATTACATATATTTTTAAAGAATTTCGAACTTTAACAATACTTAAGATATATTCTGTAAAATTAACGACAATCTTTTTTTTCTCAAGAATTTCAAAAAACACCTTTCTATTTTTTTATTATTTAATGGTTTCATTAAAATTATGTTTATAAAAAAATCAGCCAAATCAAATGGGTGGCACATGTGAAAAAAATGAATTATATATTTTCATTTTCTTTGATAAAATGTCTTTTAAAAACAACATTTGAATTCTAAAAAATTTTATAGAGCATTCTTTTAATAAAATACATTATTAAGAATCTCTAAAAAAATTTATATCTAATTTTATTAATAATATTTAGAAAAATAAGCATTTTTATGCAACATTACATATTTGAAGAAAGATCATTTCCAGTAAAAAATTGACTGAGAAGGGTATTTTTAAATATTTGTAACTCATGAAATATTTATTATTTTAAACTGAAATTTGGTGAAACAACATATCTTTAGACATTATTTTTATGTATAAAATTTTATAGAAATCTGTGATGGAGGGTGACAAGGAATGACCAACTATAAGTAAGTACCTATTAATTTGGTGACACTTTTGTTGAAAGTTTTTTCTATCTAAAAAAGGGTGACTTTAATAGTACCAAGTCAAATCATCTGCGGCAGAAGTGCAAAAATTAAGAAATTTAAATGAAATTCTTTTGTAGTTTAAAAAGTGTACATTCAACATTAAGTGAGGCTTCTAAAATAAAAAAAAGATGTACTGGAAAAAGCATGCTGAAAAAAAAAGAAAATATAAAAAGTAGCATATTTTTTTTTACCTTTATTCAATTAAAAACAGCTCTTAACATGGTTAAAATGCTCTCAAATAATTAAACTGCTGAAAAATAAATTCAATGGAACGTACATTATATTAAATATTGAAAGAGTCTCCGTAGTCATATCTAAAGGCTGTCTAATGTTATATTGAAGAACAAGCTCAGAAAAATTTCTAAATTTGTCCTTCCATAGTGGTGGCAGCTATTGCAATAACAGAATTTCCCTCCCTGCACCTCCTTGAAATTTTTACATTATAAATAACATGCATTGGTGTGCTACATAAAAAAATGACATCTAAAATTAGATTTATGAATGAAAATGTTCCGTTTATACTATCTAGATAGTAGAAAATACTACATTTATGCTTCACTTCCATTCTTATCTCGTTTTCAGAAATGAGAATTCAATTGCTATTTAAAATGCTGCTTCACTCTGCATCAAGAGTACACATTAAAATGCAATTGTTCACAATTTCTAATTTCTGGAGATTTCATAATGGAGGAGTCATAATGAGTGTTTTAATCTTTTATTTAATGTTTAAAAACTATTTTTCTTGTTTACTAAACAGATCAGTTTTAAGCTTGCAACTGCGTGCCCCCAGTTTTCCTCTAACCAAACAAAATTGATGAATTTTTAGTAGAGTCTATTTTGAGTCTATCCAATCAGAGAAAAATCAGAAAACCAATTGGTAAACAAAATACAAGTTGGTTGCTAGAATGTGACGCCAGTCTACTTTTTGAAATTTTCATGAATGATAACTATGATTCCAAAGCATGAATTTAACCTTCTGGCTAAAAGTTAATATTTAATTAAAAATATAGTCACTCTTGAAAAAACAAACTGGACAACTCAAAAACAACTCAAATTGATTTATTTATTTCTATCCTGGTTAATTATTGCTGCAAAAGCTTTATACAACCAAAAGAAAGCAGAAATCAAAGACACATTTTTGATGAGTGAAACTTTATAAACCATAGGCTCATTCAACCTTTTCTAGACCACCGCCCCCTATTACCGTATTTTCGGGCGTAAGCGCCTCGGCGCATACGAGTTTAAAAGTTAAAATTATGCTTATTGCGGCGCTTCTGCCGGGGCGGCGGATACGATATATATATTTTTTCCCTTGCAGCGATATTCATTACAGAGGTAATTCTGATTGGAATTTTTCTGAAAATTGTGAAAAGTCAATCATCAGGAAGAAAATGCGAAGCATAAAAAATATCGCGAATTTCGACAAATGATAGCCTAATTTCTGTCAATCATTCGCAGAAAAAGAAGAATTTTATCAAAGGATCGGGAGAAAAAAATACGACTTTTATCAAAGTTTTGCGGGAAAAGCGCGAATATGCAAAAAGCAAAAAATGTGTATTTCATGAAAGGATCACTTGAAAAACTACAATTTTATTATCGTAAAATCCCGTTAATCCGCCCTTCTCAATCAAACGCTAGACCCCACTATAAAAAAATCGCTGAAAAAAGGCTAATTTCGCTAAATATCACGAAGAATAACCACAAATTGCCACATTTTGCCAAAGTATCGTTAAAAAACCCCCATTTCGACGAAAGATTGCAGTAAAAACACGAAATATGTCAAAAAATCTCTAAAAAACACAAATTATGTCAAAATATCGCGGAAAAATCGTGAATATCTCAAAGAATCGCCAAAAAGAATTGTCAAAATATTGTTAGAAAAAACGCAAATATGTCGTATCTATAAATAAATGGTAAAAAAACGAGAAAAAACAGGCGAAAAAACGCAGAAAAAAGGTGAAATTTGAAAAAAAGCATGAAATCTATTAAAAAATCTCGAAAAAAGAACATTTTATCAAAGATTCATGATTCATTCATGTCATCATGATTCATACCGTCCTCAAAGGCGAATGAGAACGGTATGAATCATGATGAAATGAATGGTTCATAAATCTTTGATGAAATGTGTGTTTTTTCGAGATTTTTTTTATAAGATTTCATTCTTTTTATGCTTTTTTTTACAAATTTCTCTTTTTTTCTGCGCTATTTTGACAGAATTTACGTTTTTTAACACAAATTTTTTCAAGTATTTCTTCAAGTATCAAAATTCATTCAATTCATCATGATTCATCCCTTGCTCATCCCCATAAAAAAACTAATATTTTTTCAAGTATCGCGCTATAACTCTGCAATTTCGACAAATATCGCGATAAAACCCTGCAAATTTCGTCAAATATCGCGTCAAAACCCTGCAAACCTCATTACAAACTATAAAAAACGTATTAAAAAATCGCGAAAAAAAGGCTGCACGAATTCAAATGTAATTTTATCATAAAAAATATACAAAATTTAAAATTGGATTTATATTACAAATGTTAAAAAAAACACTGAATATAACGCAATTTTTAATATTTTGATGTATTTTCGTATGTGCGGCGCATACGGTGGTGCGGCGCTTCTGATGACTATTTGTTTTATTTTAATGCATTTTCGGAGGTGCGGCGCTTACGGTGTGTGCAGCGCATACGCCCGAAAATACGGTATAAGAAAAAAAAAGACAACGCTCCTATTTCCGTAATAGTTAATTATACAAAATTTTAAAATATTGTTGCATATTATTTATGTTTTTTATGTTTATTAAAAGTCACAAAGTAGAAGTTAACGAAAACGACCATCAAATGTGTTAAAAAATTGTTCATTAAAAATTGAAAAATTAAAAAAAACAATAAAAATTAAAAAAAAAAATAAGGAAATAGTTAAGACTGATGTAGTTTTAACAATTTGTTCTTGTTGGATTTCAATTTCTTTAACATCAGCCACAAATTGTCAGGTTAAAGATGTCAGTTTCTTTTCTTAGACAGTAGATTAGCTGCTGCACAGAATAGTTCTCAGCCAAATCAGACGAAGGAAATCAATTAAATTTTTTTGTTCTCTCCCTCATAATCCAGGTTAGAAAACTGTATTGATTTTTGAAGTTAGATTTCTAGCTATCCATTTCTGAATTTTACTTTTAGGCCTCGTTTGCTGTGAGGTCCTTAATTTCCTTCTCCAAATATGATGATACTGCTTGATTTGTAAAAAGGCCTGAAAACAAACACAATACATTCATGTATAAATATCTTAGAATCGCTCTGAGAAAACTTCATAATGAACGTCCAAGTGTTGACAGTAAGTAAGTAAATATTGCTGTTTTTACAGACAGCGAATAATGTGCCAAAGTGGCTGTATTCTTTTCTAAAATTTCGTTTGAACAAAAGAAATTTACCCACAGAAGCAGCTATGAGGTTTTTTGTTTAAATTAAATTCAAATCATCATCTTGCAATCACCTTATGCCTTATTTGAAACATTTAGAATATTTAAATTGATTTAATTAAAGATTCTAAACAGGTCTATCAAATAATCGATGCCATTTTTTAATGCAATCAGATTTTAGCGTATTTTTACATCTCTGTTTTACAACGTTTTCATTTAAGTGTAACACTGAATCAAACATATCGAAAAGCGATTCAGACAAATGCTTTTCAGAAACAACGAACTTCTGTGTGCAGCAGCAAGCGATTGTAATCATTTGCAAGTTTGACCTAAGTGATAGTGACAACTTCACTACAAAGTGAAATAATTAGTTCACTTTGTTGTGTAACGATTTTCTCTGTAAAGTTTGTTAAATATCCTGTCGTTCAATGAATTGCTTCTATTCTTATTGACTTCTCTAATAATGTAATGAAGTGACGACGTATACAAGTATTCATCCCATTTTTGAAATTAAATGCTGATGCTGTGTAACGGAATATACTGCTTGTTTCAAATATATTAATGAAACTATTATGATGTCTTGCAGTCGCAGGAGCAACATCAGTAGCAAGAGACAAAATATTATGAATAGGAATTTATTTCTCTTGGACTAACTTCGTGAGATTAAATATTGGTTGCCCCTTTCTATCATAGGTTTGATATAGTTGACTGTTTAAAATTTTTCTTTTCCTATTTTTGAAATGTAGAACATACCTTTTTTTTCTATCAGCACGCGTTTATTTAAATGCTCTTTTGCCCTAAAAGCTTCATGGCTTCATTTGAAAAAACTTTTTTCGCAAATTAAGCATACAGGTAAGGATTGATTTGTAGCAGATTGCGTAAATCCATATTTCAAATATTCAATACTGTACTGCCAGCATTTTTTTTTTCATTAAAGTTGTTTTGAAATATAAAAATTTCCCCTATTTAAAGTTTAAATAGATTTGCTTTTGAACAAACTTATAGATATAATGATTTCTATCACTTTTACTAAGAATAAACATATTTATTGACATGATTCAAATCACGGACTCATTTAAAACTCTCTGTTCAGGCATGTATCATCGTACTTAAGAATTTTTCGAAATACATATGAATAAAAAAGAATTCTGTTTAAAACTTTTACCCAGTCAATTATCACAATTTTCTATTCCACAATTTTTGAATTCATAATGATTGTTAATGCGAGCAGTAGCGATTTTTTCGTGTTCTGCAGTAATATTTTAACATTACGGAAAGAATTGCAACTACAATGTTTTTAGTCTGATCTATAAATAATTTTATTCTAAACGATTTTAGCTCTTTTTCTTGTTTCCCTGGAATTCTTTGACATTAGTAACATAAATTCAACTCCTACCTCCAATCAGATCTAGGTTCGTTTGAATAGATACAATTTTAAAGTGTAGTTAACGTTTTTGTCATAAAGAGGGCAATGCAGAGGAGATCAACTATTTTCATTGTATTAGATCCTAAATTGGTAGGTACGCCATGGCTGTCCGCCTTTGACTGCCCTAACGTCCCTTTTTTTTCTCTAGAAGTGCTGCCGCCCCTCTGGACGGCTCTAAAACCCACTGAGGGGCGGTATCGCCCCCGTTGGGAACTTATAAACAAACCAACCGAAAGTAAGTAGGAAAATTGGTATTTTTGTTAAGAATTCATATCGATTTTGATTAACGAATTACCTAGTTATTAGAATTTTAAAATTCAAAATCTCTGCTACACCATGAGACATTTTGGGCTATCCTCATAAAAAATTCAAGCCTCGTATGTATTTTGCTAGAAATCGCGAACATGCAAACAGACACACAGCACGATGTGTTCTTTTATTAGTATAGATGCAAAATATTGCTCAATAGTCATGAATAATAGGTCAAAAATTTCCGAAATTGGGATGATTTGAGACATACACATGTGCATATTATAATTTCCTTTCCAATATATGTACAGTAAACTCCCGATTATCCGGGAATCTAAATTTCAATTTTTGAAAAATGTTGCAAAAAAGGAAAAGAATTGTACTAACAGTTCAGGATAAATTAAAACTAATGTATCCAGGATTAGATCCAGTCATCGAGCATGTAACTGATAAAGAATTTCTAGAAGAAGCGTTAGGTTTCTTGAAGATAGCGATAAAGAAGATGGTAAGAAACAAAAGAAAGTAAGCCATGACGCAGATTTAGTTTACGTTGATGAAAGAGGAAATTTATAGCAAGAACATGACGCGTAAATTTGTGATAAAATAGCTCTAAAAGACTTCAATCCAGTGCCATAGTTAAGGAGGTGCTAGGAGCGGCCCAGCTCAACCTAAAAGATTTTCAGCCTGCCCTAGAAACGATCCAAAAGTCACGAAATAAATTTCTGTTCAGAAAACCAAAATGAATTTCTGTTTAAAAATCTAATTTAGTTTTGAGGCCCTTTCACAGTTTTGCAGAAATACTAAACTGTAACTAAATAAGTGTTTGAACACTCAACTAATCCTATTTGCACATAAACGGCTAACGGGATGTTAGATTAATTTTAAACACGAAAATTGAATTGGTAAATTAATTATAACAGATGTAAATTTTCCATTTTTCATTTTTGGATGAAAAGAGTCCAGGTCAGGATTCGAACCAGGGATGTATTGGCTGAAGCCGCCAGTGCTCTTCCAATTGAGCTATCCCGGACACGAACACTGGAGGACTATTTCACCCAATTAACCTCAGCGATCACTTTATCTGGTCTAATACTCTGGATCAGCTCAACAGAATAAATCGAAGGTTAATATATGGAACTACAGAAAATGTGTGCAGCGATACGACTTTCGTATGCAGCGATTTTCTGCCGTTCCATATATTGACCATCGATTTATTTTGTTGATCTGATCCAGAGTATCAGACCAGATAAAGTGATCGTTGAGGTTAATTGGGTAAAATAGACCTATAGTATTCGTGTCCGGGATGATTGCTTTTCTAGCATTAAATGACGTTATTACAACATTAGTACAACAATAGTACCTACAATGTGAATATGCACTAATTTATCTTTCTACTTCAGAGAGAGAGAAAATACGAACCTTCATCCCCTTTTTAGTCACTTCTAGCTACGGCCTTGAATCAATCCCAAATAAAGAAGTGTAGGAATACAAAAAGAAGAAGAAAAAAAGAAACTTTTGACCGATTTCCCGAAGAATCAATTCTACAAATTTATAAGAATAGAACAATTTTATTGTTAATTAAATAATAAGCATGTTTATGTTACCTATTTTGCGTATAAATTTTCCAAATGTATCTTTAAGTTACCTACTGTGTATATAAACTGTTCAAGTACATATTTATGTTAACTTGTTCCCTTTTTTCATAATTATGTGTATTATCCGCGATACTGCGCCACTCAATTCTGCGGATTATCGGGAGTTCACTGTATATAGTTTTTCTTGCCTTTGTTTACGAAATGTAATTATTTTCAATTAGAAATCCTCGTGTAAAACAATTTCGTAAAATTTTATAAACGTAAAAATCCATATTTTGTAGAATTTCTTTCTTTTTGTAGAATTATAGGATTTCTTTATAAATTTATTTTTATTTTTTTACGATATATTTATTATTTTATGATTGTAGCTGTTTATTTTATTTATTGCTATTTTATTAATAATTTTCTCTTTATACAATTACGAAATAATGTAATACACTTTAAGTTCTGTGATAATTGAGAGTCTAATACAATTTTTAATATGATGTTAAACCTTTTATTTGAATTGAGTTTTCTACATTGAGTATAATTTATCATAATTTTTTTCTATTAATTTGCTTTTAATTAAATAATAAAAAGTAATCCGTTAACTTAATTTTAGGTTACCCAGATGCATAAAGCCATAAATGTAGATACACGTGACATCATTGAAAACAGTCTTTAAAGTGTGAAATATGCAGCCAAACATTTCTTTACAAAAACTTTCCGGGAAAGCAGTTTCTGACTCGCAGCATGGAAAGTCATTTATTTGTGATATATGTGGCAAACAATTTTCTCAAAAGTTTCTTTTAAATGCCCATCTTTATTGTCATACTAATGCTGAACCTTTTGTGTGTAATATATGCAGCAAGAAATATCGTCGAAAGAGTAGTTTAAAAACACATCTGTTAATTCATACTGGGGAAAAAGCATTTGTGTGTGAGATATGTACCAAGAAATTTTCTCGAAAATGTTATTTAAACAGACATCTATTACTTCACACTGGAGAAAAGCCTTTTGTGTGTGATATATGCAACAAGACATTTTCTGACAAGAGATCTTTAAGCAAACATCTGTTAATTCATACCGGAGAGCAACCTTACGTGTGCGAGGTATGCAGCAAAGGATTTTCTCAAAAGAGCAATTTAGACACACATCTGTTGATTCATACTGGTAAGAAATCTTATGTGTGTGAGATATGCAACAAGAAATTCGTTCGTAAAGGTGATTTAAACAGGCATTTGTTAATTCATTCTGGCGAGAAACCTTTTGATTGTGAGATATGCAGCAAGAACTTCTCTCAAAAAAGTGATTTAAAGAGACATCTATTATCTCATACTGGCGAAAAGCCTTTTGTATGTGAGATATGCAACAAGAAATTTTCTGACAAGAGAACTTTAAGCAGACATCTGTTAATTCACACTAGTGAGCAACCTTTGACGTGAAACCTCACCAAGTGTGAGGTATGCAACAAAGGATTTTCTCAAAAAAGTAGTTTAAGCACACACCTGTTGATTCATACTGGTTTAGAATCAACAGAAGAACTGTAAGATATGCAACAAAAAATTTTCTAAAAATATTAATTTAAGAACATACGACTTGATTCATACTGCTGTGAAACCCTTTCGGTGTGAAACAAGACATTTTCTATTAAGAACAATTATAATACATTTATTTGATTCACAGTGATGAGGAACAATTGGATAAACACCTATGCAATAGTTAAATTCTCTCGAAGATAAGTTAAGCAAGCATCTTAAGTTACCTCTCACTTATGCGTCTCTTAGTTATAAGAGAATTTCGCCAATTTCCGCCACAAGGAATAGAAAAATAATGCTGTAGATCTCTCACTTATAGTTGCAACTTTTATTGTTCTCTCTCAGTTATACGTCAAAATAAAACGCAATTCACAAATTGTGAATTATGTGCGAAATTTTATTCTAATCTACAAAGAATTTTCGGTATTTCTAGGTTATCCCGTCGACCAATTTCGCCAAATTATATAAATCGCCTACTAATAGCCAAATAATAAATATTGACATATTTTTTATTTAAAATAATGAAAAAAAATCAAATAATTAGTCGAATAAAATTAAAAATCGAAATAAAAATCCCTTAATGATGTTTTAAATACGTATAACTTATTTAATATCATTGAATGTGACATTCATGATCCTTCATTATTGACATTTAATCTTATTTTTTAGCCATCGTTTTTTGGTCGACGGCATAACCTAGTAGTACCGAATTTTCTACAAGTGTCAAGGTCAAAATACCATTTCACAAAGTTTCTGAAAGGGTGGAGAGGTTGACTTATCAGTCTTTGTCCTCAATTTTAATTGTTTCTTTTATTTCTTTGTCTTTCATTTTTATCTAGCTACCTGCGCGTTTCATTCTGTCTTTGCTTTTACGGTAGTATATAGATTTAATTTTCTCCCTGCCATAAAAATGAATAAAAGAAAGTTAACAATTTGTTCATGGAGGTTTTACGAGCAGCAGAAAATGATCCTAAACTGTCAAAAATAAAAAATAAAACTTGAAAATTTGATTTGCTAGAATCAACGCTCAGGGGGATTATAAAAAAGTGCCGGGAGGAAGAGGTAGCTTTCATATACTTATTTATTTATTTGTTTATTTTAAATTAGGTTATATTATTCAAACATACGAAACTCAGATTAGTGGAACCCAATTATATAATATTGAATGCTAGTTTTTGTCAATACTGAATATTAATAGGAATTTTTGGAAATTAGTCATCTTTTATTCAACCTGGTTTTATTTTAAGCGATTTAGAGAGTTGCCAAATTCCGGGATATCATGAAATGTATGTCATTTTAAAGCAATATGATGGATAAAACAAACCAATGAGCTTGTTCGAAATCTTAATTCATAAGCACATGCACACTCATTTTGAAATCGTTTAATATATACGAGTGCTGTCGAGGGCAAATTGATTTTTTAAAAAATGTCACCCATATTAGAAATTTTAACTGTTATATCTCAGGCATTTTTTAAGGTAAATACAAAGTCAAAAATATTCTGGAATTCATTATTAACATCAAACACTTTAGAAAGAAACATTTTTTTCAATTTCAAATTTTTTGTTTGTACATCATTATACATTAAAAGATTTCTGACAAACTCAAATCGCCGCCATTTTGAAACAATATGGCGGATAAAGTTGGCCTGTGAACTCGGTCAAACCACTGGTATGTACTATGTACACACGGAGTTATATCCAAATCAGTTTATAAATATGCATATTGTCACGTGAAAAATTTCAGACCGTTTCAAAATGTCAACCACACTGCAAATTTAAAGTGCTATAACTCATTCATTTTTTAAGATAAAGATCAAACGCTCTGGAATCTTCGTATCAAGATCAAAAACGCAAAAGAAAACTGTTTTTCAATTTCTCACTTTTTAATACCTAATTTTAAATTTTGATTTAAATTTTTTTTTTTTGAATGGCTGCCGTTTTGAAACAAGATGGCGTATGGAACTGGCTAACGAACATGGTCCAGGCCTTATTATGTTCTATGTACACACAAAGTTACATCTAAATCAATTCATAAATCCGCATGGTATCAGATAGTTTCAGAATGAGCCATACTAGAAATTCAAAGTGCTATTACTTAGTCATTTTTTTAAGATATAACAAAAAAAATGTTTTCTGGAATCGTTATTTTAAGTTCTAACACATAAAAGGAAATAATTTTTCCACTTGTAATCTTTTCGCATAAATAGCCTCCATTTTGAAAATAGATGGCGGATGATGCTAGCCAACGAAATCGGTCAAGACATTTGTATGTACTACGTACATACCTAGTTTCATTCAAATCGGTTCATAAATACGATAGTTATCGCATGACAAATGCCAGATCGTTTCAAAATGTCAGCCATACTAGAAATTCAAAGTGCTATAACTTAGTCACTTTTAAGATATAGACAAAACAAAAAATGTTCTGGAATCGCTGTTTTAAGTTCCAACACATAAATGAAAAATATTTTTCAACTTGCAATTTTTTCGCATTTAATTTTAAATTTAAAAATTTTTTAAAAATTTAAAAGGCCGCCATTTTGAAACAAGATGGCGTATGCTGGCCAACGAACTCGGTCGAGACATCTGTATGTACTATGTACATACCAAGTTTCATTCAAATCAGTTCATAAATACGACAGTTATTGCATGACAAAAATCAGATCGTTTCAAAATGTCAGCCACACTAGAAATTCAAAGTGCTATAACTTAGTCATTTTTTAAGATATAGACGAAACAAAAAGTGTTCTGGAATCGATGTTTTAAGTTCTAACACATAAAAGAAAAATATTTTTCAATTTGTAATTTTTTCGCATTTAATTTTAAATTTTAAAAAAAATTAAATGGCCGCCATTTTGAAACAAGATGGCGTATGATGCTTGCCAATGAACTCGGTCGAGAGATTTGTATGTACTATGTACATACCAAGTTTTATTCAAATCAGTTCATTAATACGATAGTTATCGCATGACAAAAATCAGATATATATATATATATATATATATATATATATGTGTGTGTGTGTGTGTGTGTGTGTGTGTGACATTTTAAAGTTAGGAGCCAAAAACATCATTGCCAGGGTCCCCGTTCTTTGCACAGAAGTCATGGCCAGTGAGGAAAAAAATAAAATAATAAATAAATGTAGCAGATCCAAGAAATCACTCATTGGTAGCTGTAAGTTTATTTATTCAACTGTAGTCATTATAGCGGGAAAAGCTCCTTTTTGCATACGATCTTTTATCGAAATATAAAAAAAAATATATATATTCCATCATTTACTTCAACCAGCCGTACTCATCCACAAAGCAACCCAAGAATCTTCAGAATCTTTCCCCTTCTCATCTCGAGACTTCCACCTTTTAAACTAAAAAGAAAATTCTAGAACTTTCTGTAATCTCAAACCATCATCCTTTTATGTAAACAGAATTCTTGTCCAGATACGAGACTATTTTACACAGACGATAAATTTATTTTTAAAAAAATATATTATTTAACCAATTTATAATCGACTCATTTCTTAGGCAGACGATTTTTATAAATGATTAATTTTAAGAGAAAAAGAAAAGAAATGAATTTATTAATGCACACATCAAAGGTTGACGGCGGAAAAATAAATAAATAGATAAAATAAAATAATGATATTTTTTGAAAGGTATGGTTTTGGAATAAATTTAATAAGATTTTCTTAAAAAGGGTTGATAAAAACATAGAAGAAATCAGTTTTATTTGGGAATATTAAGAAATAAAGTTTTAATTAAGAATATGTTTAATTTATTGCCATCTTTTTAAATTTATGCATACTGGAATAATGTTTTTTAAGGCAAATTAAGAATTTATATCGTCTGCATACAGATTAACAGATTAGATCTAGAAACAAGATTTTAATTTAATAATTTGAAGTAAGTACGGAACATTATTATAAAAAAATTAAGGTAGTATAAAGGTTAGTTTTGGCGAAAAAATTTTAAATTTGTAATATTATCCCCCCTCCCCGAAAATTTGTATGAAATTGATAGTTAAATAAAATTACAAGTTCAGACAACAGAAATATAATAATTTAGAAAAGTCAAATTTTGGAATAAAACAGTCAAACCCAGGAAGCCAAGAGATAGAAGAAAAGAAAATTAACGCAATATAAAAAATATTAGCGATTAAAATAAAATAGTTAAGAGGAAATTAATCTGAATTAAATTTAGGTAGGAGCATTTCCCTGAAAGAGATACAATACTGTTACAATATCACTTACTATTTGTAACTGCATAGGAGATAATACATACAATAACAGTAAATAAGTTATAAATATAAATAAGCAAGAGATAAAAAATATAATAAAAACAATAACAATTCGTTCTCATGGAAGTTTAAATAATTACAATAACTTAATGCATAGGTTATTTTAAATAAAGTTCTTCAAATGAAAAAAGTCTTTCCATTGTGTATAAAAGTCTTTTCTAATGTTCACTGAATACAGTCTCTTTAATTAAAGATCTCCAAATCTAGTTTAATTTTTGTTTTTTATGTTATGTTGGATCCAACATCTTTTAACAATCAATCAAATTTTTCTTTCAATAATATATCAATTTTTTTAATAATAAATAGCATCACTCTCAATATCAATAAAAAATAATAACAATAATAACAATAACAACAATAATAAGTGATAGTATAATAAGACTCCATATCCTAATATTTCTCAATAAGAGTATAATTAATACTAAACTTCATTATAGAAATCATAATGATAATAATAATAAAACAAGAGTATAATCAAAAGAAAATATCACAATTTGTTTATTATTGATAGGGAAAATATTGGTTGAGGATAAAAATAATTACATAGCAACTAAATAATTTTCTTATCTTCTAATAGCATAAGAAAGTATTTTTTGCTAGCCGAAAGTATAAATAAAAAAAATCATAATAACTCCAAAATCCAAATAAAATTAAATCTAACTATTTAGAAAAGGACTCTCAACCAGTATTTCCTTACAATAATTCCTCTCTGATACTCTTTTACAAAATTGTCAAATTTGGTTATAAGTTTTCAAATGCCAAATGTAGAATAATGTTTTATCTACACATGGTTTATAAACTTTAATAATAAAATACAAATAGGAATAAAAAGTGTCATTCTTAATTGAGAAATGGAAATAAAAATAGTGTGCTTTTTTGAAAAACTTTTAATATCTGTAGTTTTCACAATCACTGAAAATCACATATTATGTTATAGGTTTGAGTAGAGTCATCAAATTTTATAACTGTTATCACATAATATCTGCTGAATAAATAGAGTAATACTAATGTCAAATAAATGAGTAAATATAGTTAGACTTATATACACTTAAAATTAATTTATCAACATCAATTTGAAAGCCTTTACAATCAAAGTGTACACCTTATGCCTGCATAAGGAGCCCAATTTAATCCCAAAAACTCCCAAAAACAAGTAATATTCTTGTTGCGCACCAAGAACATACCTGCTAATGTTGAAAATTTTGGTGATAAAATATTTAAAGAATAAGAATTAAAATTTAATCTACTGTCTTGACTTTAGTTTGATCTAGTGATTGTGATTGTATCTGAGGATTTATTTGTTTTTTGGGTTGCTCATGAAACAGTTTAAAATCTTCGGGTGAAAAATAGGGTCTTAATTTAGAAACATGCACAATAACGGAATTCTGTCCTGTCTCATAATTAAATTTATCTATCTCATAAGTTACATCAGAAAGTTTATTTATAATTTTATATGGTCCAGAGAAAGTAGGCTCTAATTTTCGAGTGTTAGGGTATTTAAATTCTTCATAAATTAGAGTCTTGTATTTTTAATGGGCATTCGACAAAATTTCGATCATAGAGTCTTTTACTTTTAAGGTGAAATTCATGAGTTCGCGCTTTCGCAATTTTGAGGGCTTTGTCTACTGGTGGGTAATAGTTCTGTTTTAAAGGAGATTCATAAGGCAATTGACCATAAAATAAATAGGCAGGTGGGAACTTGGTGATAGAATGGGGCGTATTGTTGTATTCTTCGATGACTTGGCTTAATAATCTAGTCCAAGGTATTTTAGAAGAAGTGGAATTAACTTTACATTTAAGCCTGGTAACTATAGTCTGATTAACGCGCTCTACCTTTCCATTGGTCTGAGGATGATGTGCGGATGTAAAACGCTGTTGAACATGATGATTTCTAAGGAATTTCTTAAATCTTGGAGATCTGAAAGATTTATGCCTGTCACTAAGTATTTTTTGAGGTGCTTTGATATTGAAAATTTGTTTTAAGCAGTTAGTGTATGTTTCAGTGGTAACATTTTTGGAGGGAAAAGCCCAAACAAACCTAGTTGCATGATCTATTATTATGTGTAAGAATTTTTTTGTTGAGTTGTAATAGTTAAATCCACCAACAGTATCAATAGAAAGACATTCAAAAGGTTGATCTGTTGCTGGCATAGCTTGTAATAAGCCGAATCTTTTCTGTTTTGGTTTTTTATTTTTCTGACAGGTATCGCAATGTTTAACAAATTCTGTAATGTCTATTGTCATATTAGGCCAATAATAGTTGGGAGATATTAAATTAAGCATTTTTTGAATCCCTAAATGTCCAAAATTATCATGAGCAATATGGAGTAATTTTCTTCTTAATGACATTGGTACAACAATTTTTTTGAATCCCTTTTTCTGAACTATAATAATTCCATTCTCTTTTTTATATTTTTTGTCACAAACATTGTCTTTGTCTTGCATCTCTATAATTTCTTTCCTATCTAGCAATAAACTAATATGTTGATTAAAATGACAAACAGGATTTCGTGACAACATGTCTGCTTCGACATTTGTTGAACCCTTTTCATATTTTATCTCATAATCAAACATACTAAGTTTGAGTGACCATCTAAAAAGCCTACCTCTTAAGTTTTTAACACTCTTTAACCATACTAGAGATGCGTGGTCCGTATGAATTGTAAACTTGACACCATGAAAGTAATGATAGAATTTGTCAAGAGTATCTATAATAGCTAAACATTCTAATTCAGTTATGAAATAATTTTGTTCATAACTCTTCAAAATTCTAGAATGATAAGCAATCGGATGTAAGAAATTATCTTTATCAGGTTGTTTTAGAACGGCACCTACTGCTATCTGAGAGGCATCTACAAACATATGTAAAGGTAATTTAGGATCATAAATTTTGAGGATGGGTTTTGCGATTAAAGAATTTTTTAATTTTTCAAAAGAGTCCTGGCACTCTGAGTTCCATTCCCATATTGTGTCTTTTTTAAGTAATCGATTTAGAGGATATCTAATTTCAGCATATTTATTTATGAATTTATGGTAAACATTAATGGAACCTCGAAATCGTTGTAACCCTTTCACATTACAAGGAGGTTTTAAATTTTTGATGATTTCAATATTGGCATTTGCTGGTGTTATAGTTCCATTAGTGATTTCATAACCTAAGAAATTGACTTTATTTTGGCCTAATTTACATTTAGAAAGTTTAAGTTTAATGTTTTCTTGTTTGCAAATGTCAAAAATTTGAGCTAAATGGTTTAAATGTTCTTCTAAAGAGGAAGAGAAAATTATAATATCATCAAAATAGTGGCACGCAAAGTCGATTTTATATTTATTAAGGATCCTTCGAATAGTTCTATTGAATATGGGAGGGCCCGTGTTTATGCCAAAAGGGAGCACGAGCCACTCAAAAAGTTCAAAATTGGTTGTAAATGCTAATTTTTCTGTATCGGATGGATGTATTGGTATGTGCCAGTAGCCAGAGGCTAAATCCAAAGTTGAAAAATACTGAGCACTACTCAATTTATCTAAAATTCCATCGATACGGGGCAAGGGTTCTGCATCATTTTTGATTATTGCGTTTAATTTTCTATAGTCTATACATAATCGCGTTTTTTTACCTTCCTCTCTTTTCATAACTAGTGTAACAGGGGCAGAATAGGGGCTATTACTTTCCTTTATCAGTCCGGCTGCTAACAATGATTGAATTTGGTTTTTTATTTCTATTCCTTCTAGGGGAGATGTTCGGTAGGGCCTCAAAGATACAGGTAGGTCAGATTTTAGTATAACGCGTTGTGGTTCAATATTAATCCTACCCACATCATATTTATGCTTTGCAAAAATATCACTATAAATATGAACTAATTCCCTTAAATTTACATCTTGAATTAAATTTATTTCCCCAGTTAAATCTGAATCCGAATTATCGCGAAAATTTTGAAGAGTCATGGAACCTCTATAATCAGGATGCACATTAATTTCGTGATCATATTCAACACAGTCTTCATTTTTCATAATATTTCCACAAGTAGATTGTAACTCTATATCATGATTACTTACATTCAGTGTTTCATTATCATAATTATCTATTGTTACTGTATTACCAGTATTTAATTTCATATTTTTTTTATATTCTGAGGTTACAAATTCATTAGATTGATCCCTGTTTTGTTGTACTTGATCCATATTTACTGTATTGAAATGAAGGGATTTCTCATTATGTATGGATATACTGTTAGTTATAATTTTCCTTCCCTGCCTTACAATACAATTTTTACATTCTATGGTGAATTTAAATTTAGAACATTCTTTTAACCCCAAAATAGCATAATCCAAATTTGTATTGCATACTAAAAAATTAACATATTTTTTAATTTTACCCACTTTTAGAAGAACACTACATTTTTTATTTATATGTAAAAATCCTTTTGCCTGACCAATGGTAACTGAGGGTATAGTCTCAATTTTAGCATTAAGTTTTTTCACAAATTTAAGTGGCAATATTGCAATAGTTGAGCCAGTATCTACAACACATAGTAAATTATAATTATTTGTACATCCATACACAATTAATTGCCATACATTATGAGAATTATTTTGTGAGATATTTGGAAGAGTATCAGAGGATGGTACCTCATTCCTAAAAATACATTCTCTTTCCCAATGAAAAGCATTACTCACACCCCTATTTGTGCATATCCTACAAGGTCTTGAAGGGTATGAATTTTGAATATAATTATTTTGACAAACTCTAGGTCTTTGAAACTGAGATTGCCTTTGGGGAATCCAATTCCTAGGTGTATTACTGGGCCTAACTGGCTGAATCCAGGGCCTAGTTGGTTGAAAAGGTTGAAAATTTTGTCTAGCTGAGGGTTGATTTATTACTTAGTTTGAAACTAGTGGGGTGGAAACTTCCACGAATTGTTTGACAACCCGGTACCATTCTATGGTACTACTAGGAGGATTTATAATAATACTGTTTTTGAATTCTGGTTTTAAACCATCAGTTAAACCTTGTAATAGTATATTTTCACTAAGATGTAATTTCCTACCAATTTCCACTTTTTTACGAAAATAAGTTTCTAAATTGTCTAAATTATCTAATTTCAGATTTGAAAAATCAGAAAAACTCGGGAAGTCTAATTCAATGAGTCTTTCTATCAAAATTTTCTTAATTTGTTCATAATCCGTACAATTTAAGCAGTCATTGATATAAATTCTTTGCGCTTCACCTTTCAAATATTGCGCAATAAAATTAAATTTCCATTCTAGATTTTTCTGTTCCCTATCACATGTTTTATCAAAATAAGTTAACCAAGACAAAATGTTCATTCCAGAACTCGGGTCAAACGGTACGAATTTAGGATCTTCCATAATTTTATTATTATTATTATTATTATTATTCTTACTTATTAGAATAAATGAAGCATTTCTATTTTCTTTATTAAATCCTGATCGTAAGGTCATTCGCAATAAATTTCAAAGTTAATAATTTCTATCAATTACATATTTTTTCAAAATTACTATATCAGATCCATAACATACAATAAATAATAAAATAATAAATAAATTAGTAAATTAATAAATTAACTTCAAATTACTCTCATCAATAAAATAATAAATAAATAAATAAATAAATAATAAATACTTTCCATCAATCATAAATAGAATAGAAATAATAATCAAAACATTTAATAAAATAACTTACAGTTCACGAAAAATCTTCAATAAAATCCATTCTTCATTAAATTCCTCATCAAATATCTTTCGCATACTTACCACTTTGAAGTCAATAATTTTCAAAAAATTTCACTCTGACCATGAATACTGAATCAAAATTTATGCACACAGATCAACATCAAGCGTCAGGAAATCAACATCAGACTCAAAGCTACTAGCAATTATTTCAGATTAGTATCTTCCTCAGCATAGATTTGAAAATCTTATTCAAGAACAACTCCTTTTCTGCAGTCATTCAAGAAATCATGGCTTCAGGAAAATCAAGCCGACTCAAAGCACTTTACAGGAACAATTCCTCTGTTTTTGTCACTCCAGAAATCATGAGACTATGGCAGTTCTTGTTTAAAAACACATCCAATAATGACGGGCAAATTATTCAGCGATCCACAGTTTTTATTATCACTTCGTTCCATAGCAAGTTTCTTTAAAAACCAAAAAGGCAGCGCAGGCATAACAGATCCTGTCGGACTCTAGAAAAGACTGTGACATTTTAAAGTTAGGAGCCAGAAACATCATCGCCAGGGTCCCCGTTCTTTGCACAGAAGTCATGCCCAGCGAGGGAAAAAATAAAAAATAAATAAATGTAGAATATCCAATAAATCACTCATTGGTGGCTGTAAGTTTATTTATTCAACTGTAGTCATTATAGAGGGAAAAACTCCTTTTTGCAAACGATCTTTTACCGAAATGTCCAAAAAATATTCCATCATTTACTTCAACCAGCCGTACTCATCGACGAAAGAACTCCAGAATCTCTCCCCCTCTCATCTCGAGACTTCCCCCTTTAAAACTAAAAAGAAAATTCTAGAACTTTCTGTAATCTCAAACCATCATCCTTTTATGTAAACAGACTTCTTGTCCAGATACGAGACTATTTTATACAGACGATAAATTTATTTTTTAAAAAATATATTATTTAACCAATTTATAATCGACTCATAATTTCTTAGGCAGACGATTTTTATAAATGATTAATTTTAAGAGAAAAAGAAAAGAAATGAATTTATTAATGCACACATCAAAGGTTGACGGCGGAAAAATAAATAAATAGATAAAATAAAATAATGATATTTTTTGAAAGGTATGGTTTTGGAATAAATTTAATAAGATTTTCTTAAAAAGGGTTGATAAAAACATAGAAGAAATCAGTTTTATTTGGAATATTAAGAAATAAAGTTTTAATTAAGAATATTTTTGATTTAGAGCCATCTTTTTAAATTTACGCATACTGGAATAATGTTTTTTAAGGCAAATTAAGAATTTATATCGTCTGCATACAGATTAACAGATTAGATCTAGAAATAAGATTTTAATTTAATAATTTGAATTAAGTACGGAACATTATTATAAGAATATTAAGGTAGTATAAAGGTTAGTTTTGGCGAAAATTTTTTTAATTTGTAATATACATGAATACATATGTCTATATTTAAAAATTAATATGTAAATGTGTATGTAATAAAAATAAGCAAAGTATCATTTCATTCAATTCAGTTTAAATAATACGTAAATAATTTTGAATAAAATGTATACAGGACATAAATAGTTTGACTTTATGGTAGCAATAAAAAATTTCAATTGAAAAATGTTTTATGACTATTTATATTATAAAAAATTATTTATATTATAAAAAATTATATCTAAAAATACAGATACTTTAATCGTCTATAAAATTAATTTATATTTGCATTAAAGTTAACAAATAAAAACTATGGTACATAAATTATTTTATATCTGATTTTTATAAAATATTGTAATGCACGCTACCCGCTGCAAAAATAGACTTAATGGCATTTGCATCACGTGATTCATGAGCTCTGCTAAGCATGAAATGTAGTTACTTCTATCAAAAGTTCTGTTCGAAGCTGGTTATGAGTTGTGAATTCATTTTTCTTCTGGTGGTGTGTGCTAAAGGAATATGTAAAAAAGATTAAAGTATTCTATTTTTGTAAATAGTTTACATTTGTGCGCTCTTCTACATCTATGAAAAAAAAAATATTTAAAGAAGATTATCGCCTCGAAAATTAATATTTAGATATGTGAAGCTTCTTTTTTGCAAATAATTTGAGCTAGCTTGATAATATTGCTTTTTTATGCGTTAAATTTTAAGTCTAAGAGTTTTCACTTAAGATTAAATCTTACAGTTTTGAAATTTTATCAATTTAAAGGTTTTAATATTTTGCTTATTAAAGTGAAAAAAAAATCATTATTTAATTGTATTATGAAATGCATAAGATACGAATTTTTAAATAATATATCTAAGGCTATTAAAATTTATTCAATGACCAGTCCATGCTTGACATCTATTGCCATACCATATAACAGCTAAAGGAATACATCTCTAAAATGATTGTAATGTATTTTATTAAATATATATATTGAATACTATTTAATAAATATTATAAGCTTTTATTATCATTTAATATTAATGTTCATTCCTGTTAGTAGAATCTATATTAAAGGAGATTACGAAAAAATAATTTTCTTACCTTTTACTCTTGTATTTAAAAAAAAAAGTATGTTTAAGAAATACTCTCCTTTAAAATAAATTTATGTATAATTGTGAATAATAATAATAGTAACAATAACAAGAGAAAATAATTCTAGAAATACATTGTATGCTACACTTATTCTAAATTTAAAAAAAAATTGACAAGTTTTTGACGGAGATTATGACAAATAATTGTTCTTTCATTTCTACTCTTGTATTTTAAAATTTTTCCTATTTAAGAAATGCTTTTCTTTTGAATAAATTTGACAAATGTAATTGTGAATAATAATAACAAGAACAACAACGAAAAATCATTCTAGAAATGTATTGTGTACCACACTTACATTATAAATTGAAGGAAAATAAAAAATAATAGATTTTTGACGGAATAAACTGTTATGCCAAAAATCCAACCCTGATGAAAAAATTATTTAAAAATCTAATGCATTATTATCTGTTAAATGTAATTGTTTAAAATTAAACGTAAATAAAACATAAACATGATTGTTTACATAGATTAAATTTTTAGATAAAAATATTTTAATAAAAATTATACTTAGTGAGTAAAGTTTTTAAAATTAGATGAATTACCATTAATGAGTAAAGTTCATCAAATTAGACAATCGTTTTTATGAAATTAACTGCAATTTTTTAAATACCATAAAACCCTAAAACAGATTAATGAATTATAAACAAATATATTAACTAAACTGTATTTTAAATTTGTGTAGTTAGTGTTGATGGAAATTTATTATTAGTTTTTGCATACTTTATCATTCCAGATACAGACTTGCATAGAAGTAGCACCACACACAGTGTTGCTAGATGTAGTATTTTCAATACTACGGTTGTATCTTTTTGCTTAAAATTACAGGTGTAACATTTCGTTAAAACTTAGTATTTTTGGAAAAAGATTAAAGAAATTTAAAGAAAGGGAGGAAATTTGAATGAATTCCAAGTCATTGTTGGACAATCTTCCACATCCATAACCTAGTGAGCATAATTTTTTAATCTTTTGCAACTCTTGGAAAGTACACTCTCTGGCTTGGATAACAAAGACTCTGGAACCAGTCTCGGTTCAGTCAGTCATTTTTATTTTAGGGAAGTCTGGCATTTTCTTTCCTACCATACAATGAATCATTCCACAGATGAGTGCTCTTTTTTTATCTTAAGCTCTTATGGATGAAGTTCCCCCCTTGCAAGGGTTGAAACCTTCAAAAGCAAGAAACTCTGGATTTTTCTTATCTCCACCACACAATACAAAGTTTACCACATTGTTCTTTTAAATGCCAAATATTTCTACCTCAAATTGTTTTGAATTAAAAATATAACATATTTAAAATGTTATTTAGCTAATACCTTTCACATCAACATCAAAACAATGTTTTCTATTAATACACTAGCTGCCCTGGCGACCAGTTTGGTCTCCAAGTCTTAGGACTTGGTCATTGACTTTTTCTGTAAAAGGCCTTTAATGATGTCTACCCTTACATTAAACCAAAATACTGCTCAATTAATACAAAAAAAAAGTTAAAAAACAGGATATGGAACTCTTCTCCATTTGTAAAGCATTTCAAAAATCCTTTTTTGTTACTACTTTGTTATCCCATCGAGCAAAAAACCATCGCCAAATTATAAGATTAAATGCCAATAATGGATGATACTGAATGTCGCATTCAATGACATTAAATATGATGCGCCTGTTTAAAACGCTATTAAGTGATTTTTATTTTGACTTTTTATTTGTAATTTTAATATTCTACTAATTATTTGTTTTTTCAGTATTTAAAATGAAAATTATGTTAATATGAATAATTTAGCTATAAATTTGGCGATTTGTAGAATTTGGCAAAATTCATCGACAGGATAATCAAGCTGTACCCATTTTTTTAATCACATCTATTTGCATGAAAGTTATTCCAAAAAAAGTTTGTTATTAACAAAACTATTTTTTAATTTATTATTATTTCCATTTTAAAATAGAAAATAATTTAAATATGATCTAGCTGGTATTTGAAAATGAAAATTCTCGCTGAATTGGTCTCAGAAAAAAATTTCGCCAATGTGGTGTGCATCTGAAATCTGTGCCTAGAATTCTTCCCATATTTTGTATTTAATAACTGTGTATTAAATTACTGTTCTGATTGCGATTGGTTTTTACAATCTTAAGTATTTGGTGATTAACAATAATTTATGGTGTTCTATGTAAATGGTACAAAGATATCAAATTAACTTACAATGAGATATGATATTTATATATTAATTATTATGTGAATTGACTTATTTACTTTCACTTTGTCAAGAAAACGTTTTAAAAGTTGAGTTGTACAGTATTTCACCTAGCAGAATGAAACTGAAGTTTGATTGAAATACATGCTCGAATTATTTCTGCATGGCAAGATTGATGGTTGGAGAACATGCTTTATGAATTATTACCTCCATAAATTATTTTATTTTCAATCACTGGAGAATGAATCTTTTTTTGTTTACTTTGGTGGAAACAGATTTTAGGAAGTTAATTTAAATTTCACTGAAATAATCTCAAAATATACATGTACTTCAATGTAATTCATCTTTCAAATATTATTTTTTTAAGTGATCTCTATAAAAGTATAACTTTTATACAGCTTTATCTGGAAAAATAATTGATTAAAAGGCCGCTTGGACTATGAAAAGCGAAGTGGTTATTACGGCAAACTGTTGATGACAGCCAAATGTGCTTTTATTAACAATAATCTGTACAATAATTTGGCGACTTGACGCTTTGGCTAACATGAAATCGGCTGCATAGCATATAAAGAGTGAAGTGGGTAAGCCCGGAAGTGTTGATGACAGTCACATGACTTAGGCTTTTATTATATAGATGATGTAAAAGAGCATGTCAACCATTTTTCAGCTTATTATGAATGACGTACTATTTTTTTTAATTTCTATAATAATTTTAATAATACTAATTAACTGCGGTCAATGGAGTTAGTGTCAACTTTGTACCATAGCTTTTTTTTTTTGGCGCAGCTGAAGTATTTTGTGTTTTAAAAATCTGATAATACTGACCATGCAGTTTATTTTAAAATGTCTACTCATTTAAATAACGCAATTGTGAAATAATTATTTAAATGTAATTGATTATTTATCAGATTTAATTTTTTATTAGATATTTTGAAGTCAATTCAATAATGGTTACTTTAGTATGTATATTTTTTTCAATGTTTTAATCAATTCCCCAGTAAGTATCAGTGCACAAGGTCCCCACAAGGACGTGTTCCCAGGGCCCCCAAATTTTTAAATCGGTCCCTGAAATTATGTATGGTAAGTAATACACGTGCGCTATCCCAATTTGTTATGATTGGTTACACAAAATTGAGTAAATTGATTTTTAATTTGATATTTTATACAGAATGTTAATTTACTTCTGACGTTTATATAATTCCTATTTAAATGTTTTTCTACACTTTTCCTTTTCATATCTACTTTAATTAATAATATGCTATTACAATAGTGTTGTGAGAAGAATTTTCTACAAAAATGTCGTTATTTTACAGCAGGCCTCGAAATGTGAGGAAATTTTAACATAAGATATTTGAAACAAGCCTGTTTGTTGTAATGCTTCAAAATCATTTTGTTATTATTCC